>DVQP01000701.1:0-20019 GCA_018231745.1 Danaus eresimus
AAATTTTTATAGCAATGGGATCATGTCCCTACCTACAAGATAGCAAAAGGTTATCCAACAAAATGGTACATACATACTTTAGTTAAATTTAAATAAACTATATTAAAAACGTTTTGAATTTTCTTAAAAAATGCGAAGAAACTTTCCCCAACCTTTTATGATGATAACTGCATGGTAGACGTCATAAAGATCAGTTTAGTGACACACGACTCTTAAATCTAATGGCGGTAACATCTGTATGAACGAAGACACCTTACAGTGAAAGCTTCGCATAGTTCGTAGCTAGTGAAGTATGTTAGTATATTAGAAAATATTTTTTGTTTCTTTTCAGCTAACAAAACTGTACTGCAAACAAATCGTAAGGGCTTTATTCACAATTTATTATGTGTTCAATTCTTAATATATCGTAGTTCATCGCTAACACCCGTCTCGTGGTTGTCACCAGTTCATTGAGGACATGAATAGTGTCATAATTTTGTAAACTAATATAATTTTCATCTTTCATCAGTTTTTTTTTTTAAGAATAATATCGTTTTTGGATGGACTTTTCTTGCTTTCTAAATGAAGAAGAAAGAAAAGTCGAGCCAGAAACATTAATAGGGTGAAAAAATCAATGAGGTCGGAATTTTATTTTTTTTCGATTTAAGTTTATATTTTGGCAAAAAAAAATTTCGCACCTTTCGTTCACTTCATACATCATAATTTTGCACTTTTTGATTAATATATATGAGTTTACGAAATTTCTTAATACGAATTTAATGTGATAGGCGGGTCCAGAAGTAGTGACCCATGCAGAGGTCAATCATCTTCCTATGGAGGATTCGCTTCCGCCTCATCAGACGACGACGCCGTTGGTAAGAGCACTAAGCTTACTACAGCTTTTGATTAATATAAACGAAGTTAATGTGGAATTGTATTAATGTATTTATCTCTGTTTTCTCTACCATCAGACATCCCCGGAGAGTACCTGGATGGCGGATGCGGAGGAAGGTGGTCGCGCGCGCGCACCCACTCCACCGCCTCGTGGGCCGCGCCCCTCGCCAGGTCAGACGGACGCTGCGCGCACGCACACACACACGCACACGCACATTCACACCCACACCCACACACGCACTGCCACGCGCAGCGCCGCCGCCTCCCCGCCCCCTAGCGTCTACCACAACTTCGAGTCGACCGAGCGGCTCGAGTTCGAGCTCTCGCAAACGAACATATACTCGGCATGTCCGTCGACGCGCTCGTCGCGCTCCGCCGCATCCCTGGTGCTGGAAGCAGACGAGCCTCCTCCGCCGCGGCGCCCGCTGTGGGGCCGCAGCGCTTCGTGCCGCAACCTTCGCGATTACAGCTTCGACGACGCCGGGCGCTGCAAGCGGCGTGCTCCCGACACCCGCAGTATGCTAGCCGACCTCGATTCCTACTGTCCGGTGGGACGACGCGTCGACTCGCCCGTCACTCGCTACGACGATGCTCGAACGCTCGCTTTCGTTCTGGGCGTGTCCGGGTCGGCGGACGATCGCCGGGACACTCTCGGACGCGCCTACTCGTCCAGCTTTCCGGGTGCCGCGGGCGAACAGCGTCTCGACGGGCCGCCTTTTGCTCGCGGTCAGTCGCAGGACGATTTGTCTCACGACAGCTACGAGTTGGTGGAACGCTCGGACGACGAGTCGGAGCGGCGTCGTTACGTGCGCGTGCGCTCATGTTCACAGTCGGCGGTACGCACGCGCTCATGCTCGTTGGACTCGGGCAACGATTTGCCCTCCGACGATGACCGTTCACTGTCGCACCTCTCAGAGCCAGACGATGCCGATGCGGATCTTAACATTTCCGATCTAAAATATAAGAGTGACAATGATCTGCCTTTAGATCCGTTTCTCATTGACGATCCGCGAATTCTTCCACGAGAAAAATTATCGGTTCGTTCGGATGGTAACTTTTACAAAGAGATTAAACGTGCCCTGGGCTCGCGAACGTCGAGCCAGGAGTCTAAAAGTGATATTTACGATTCGAAACTTTCAAAAAGTAGCGCTGAGTCTAGTAAAAAATCTCGTGATAGCGTTTATCACACAGATAGCAAAAAGTCTCGTGAAACCCTTAAGAGTAAAAGTTCTGATAGGTCCGGTTCGCGAACCTCGAGTCAAGACTCTAAATCCGATTATTACGATTGTAAAAAGAATCTTTATGAACCTGATGACATTAATTTACGACGGCGTAGCGTTACGAGTATACAAAATGCTTATATTGATCCGTTTGAGCCGATATCTCCATCATCCAGTCCTGATTCTGATAAAGATTATTATGACACACAACCAACATTTATCGGAATGGAAAAACCCGAGTACAGAGAGAAAACATTGTTTGACAAATCCCATGAGGATTTAATTGCTAATTTAATAACTTCCCCTAATTATTATCACATTCCGACCCCCTACTCAACATTTCCCAGCAATAATAAACATAAAGACTCTATTCCTATTCATTCTGCGAGTTTACAAAATGTTGAACTTGAACAATACGGGCAATATTCGGATTCTAGTCCAATAAAAAAATCGGAAGAATTATCAACGGAGGAAGAAGATATGCATACGCGTACGACACACATATGGCCAGAAAAAATTGCTGGTCTAGAAACAGAAATAGATAATAACAGAACGACTAAAGTTCTCAACTATCAAAGGCGTCGTTCATCAGATACGATTTTCAGTTTTGATAAAGACAAAATTGAATCATTAACTAGATCGACAAGTAAAGAAAATCCGACTTCCCATCTTATTAAAGAATCATCGAATGAATCCGATGTTAATGTCCGCGTGCTACCAGCAATGGATAGTATTGAGTATGCCAAAAATAGGGCTAAGGTTGCTGCCATTCAATCTGGGACATCATCAATACTACAGTCTGATTTTGACAAATCGATGCGTGGAAAAGTCCACACGCATATCGTGCGTAAAGAAAATTTGAAAGAAGAATTAATGGCGAAAACACACTTTGACGAATACAATCCAAAACTTATTTTGGACACCAGCTCTAGTAGCCGTCTCGCAGATACAGTGGTTCCATACATTCACCCTACCGTCGAACGAACTAAGAGTGACCCTAACAGTTTGGCCAATAGGCCACGTTTTAGTAGTGTGAATTCTAGACGACATGTCCTTATGCATCAAAAATCTATAGACTTAACTCCAGCTGAATCTAGCGATGAAGATTACATGTTTCGTCAAATTCCAAGCGCTCCTCCTATAGCTACAAAGCGCTCTCATTTTGAGCTCCCGGCAAGACATTCTGAGGTAGTTAGGCCGTTATTCGATTTACCACAAAACTACTTTAAAGAGTTTGATGCAATGAAAGCAGGTTATAATGACAATAAAACGGCTGTCGAAGATAGTTATGATATTCCTTATGTATTACATAAGAGGCATATTATGAATGGTACTGCTCCCTCTCCAATGGAGGATAAAAGGGCGCCCCCTGATATCATTACAATGCCACCTCAAAATGGTCGCCATGTTGTCAATGCCCACCCACGATGTAAATATCATGATCATCCAAAGTCACCGAGATCACCCAAGTCACCTAAATCCCCCAAATCACCCAAATCTCCAAAGTCACCAAAATCACCCAAGTCACCAAAATCCCCAAAATCACCCAAATCTCCTAAATCTCCCAGAAATAGCATTCAACCTGATCATGGTCCTAAATTCTTGGAGGTTGAAAACCGTGATTTCTTATTTACACAAAATATTGATTTGTCTAAAATTGATCCAGTTACTTTGGAAATTGATAAAAGCGGAAAATTACAACATTTACCAAGTCCGAAAAGAGATATCTCTAAAACATTAGATTCTGCGTTGCTAGAAACTTTGAACTCAAAATTAAGCCAGATTGAGAGCGACTCTGCAACTAGTTCGAAAACCGATAGTATGTTGCAGGAAAAACAATATACATGTGGTCATGACATAAAGTTTGCCATTAATGGTCGTAATATACAACAAGCTCCCATTTGCAAAGATCCGAAACCTCTTACGGCTGCTGAGAAACTGCGTGCTGATATTAAATCAAAGTCCGAAAAAATGCCTCCAAAACGTGGACCGAAGGGTCGAGGGACAGGAAAGAAATCCGTTAGTGGTAAAGTCAAAACTAAAAACAACAATAAAATTCGTATTACGTCATTCTCATCGGACGACGAAAGTGTAGATTCAGACGATGTGTTTGGCACTACCGAAGCTGCCCCTAAGTTAGAATTTTCTCCTCCGCAGTCAAGAAAGGATTTAGAACCAATTTTACAGCTTGAGTACGATAAAATTACATCAGGAGCTTGGCATCGTGGACAAACTATGAGTTCCACTGAAATCGAAGGGTCCCCGCCTCAGTGTCGGAAGCTAGCCGAATTGGAAGCAAAGTACAACCCTCAAATTTTAGACAACGTTACCGGAACTGCTACTGAACTAAGAAGGATATCTGAAAGGTCGATATCTATTCCTAGCTCAGAAGACGATATAATTCCAAAACCTCCTGAAATAAAACAGATAAGCAAAGAGAGTTCAACTTGGGAATATAATGAAAACATTCCTTCACCCATTCTAGAGAGCACCGAGTTTCTAAAATCTGATGACGAACTCCTGGTTGATATGGAAATACAAAAGGTTACTGGTTTCCGAACCCAATCTGATGACAAAAGTGATCAATTTGAGAAAAAGGACCTTTCCAAACTAGAGGTCAAGAAAAGTTTACGCGATGAATTAATTTCCCCTATGCTGCGAAAAGCTGGAGGTACTCCTATTCTATTTGCTCATGCTAGATTAAATCTATCAGAGGGATCGGTGTTTTCCCTACAGCGGCAAAAAGCTACTCAAGATTCGCCTACAGCTAGCCGCAGAGCTAAAAGCCTGGATACTCCTGTGATACAATTGCATAGATTACCTCCGATGAATGCATTTTCATCGAAAGACGATACAGTGGAAGACATCAATGAAGAGGGTGACATTTTAGAAGAAAAACCACTGCTCGATGATAAACTTTCTAAAAATGGTAATACTATCAAAGATATTGAGAAAATTGAAGAAGTTGATGAGGAAAACGCTGCTGAAGCTGGTCCTTCAAAAAAAGCATTAATAGATAACGAAGAAATGAAACTCTTAGAGGACTTAGTAGCTCAGAGAAGACCTCGTTCTTTCAAACGCCAATATGACTTAACTAAAATATTATCGAAAGGTAAATCACCTTCTAGATCTCCTTTGAACAGATCGCCTATATCTCGTTCACCACTGTCTAAATCTCCCTCAAGATCACCAACATCGTCACTGAACTCTCCACGAGGAAGTATACGGAAACTATCAGATTTGAGTGAAGACCAAATAGTCCCTGACATTGAACGAATAAAGCGAAAAGAAAAGAAGAAATTAACTTTGAAGCCGAAACTAGAAGACAGACAAAGAGCTAGCAAGCTTAATAAAGCGGGATCCCTCGATACAAACGCTACCACAGTAAGATCATTGCAAACTCAAAAGTCTCTACCATCATCCCTTAAAGAGAGACCAGATTTCTTGACTGTGCCACCGTTAGATATGGTTAGGGCTAAAAGTCAAGAATTAGATCAAACAATTAAAAAGGGTTCAAAAGAAAAATCGAAGTCTTTAGAGAAGATGGATATAAGGCGCGGCAGCTCAAAAGAAAGAACCAAATCTCAAGAAGACAGTGACACTGAAATAGCTAAACGCAAGGAGAAACAGCAGATGCTTTTTGAAGCAGCATTAAAACAAACTAAATCTCTTGTTAGCCCTGTCAAGGACACATTGCCTCCTTTTCCAGCACCAGAAGATAAAATTTTGGTTAAAACCGAAGGAGATAAAATTATTATTGAAACGAAGATTAACAGTAAGGTAGAAGACCATGTCTTTATTGCCAAATCTCCAAAGAAACTTGATAATAAGCTCGCGGGTAAAATCAGTAGAAGCTTTGAAGATCCTAAAATTACCAAAATTAATACTAAAATAACAAAAAGTATGGAAGATAAAACAAGTCAATCATTAGAAGATGATGACTTGGCGAGTTTGCAAAAATCTCCAAAAACTTTGTCTAAGAAACAAGAAATTAAACAACAAATAGAAGGTAAAGTTGTTTATCAGAAACCTTATCCAAGTGGCAAATCTAAAAGTCTCGATCGAAAAGTGGATCCACACTTGGATGCAAAAATTAAATCAAAAAGCTTAGACAGAAACTATGTGACACCTGCTTCAACTGTAAAGGAGCCAACGTCGGATAAACATTTTAAACAAGAAGTTGTAACTGTAGACGTTCATCCAACTGTAAAAGAAGAAGTTGAATCGGAAGTACAAGAAGTAGAACCAAAAGATGTTTCTCCCACACATAGCTATAAAGAGAGAACCGAGGAAGACTCGTCTATTGAGTGGATAACCAGTTCTCAAAATACTATTATTGAAAATGATACACAGACTATAATATTAGAAAGAAGGAAAATAGAAATATATAATAAACAAAAACAATCAGAACTTCACGAATTGAAAGGCAATCAGGATCTTAGAAGTATAGACGATAATAAAAAACGAGAAGTAAAACGTCTAACGAGCGAAGAAGAATCCCTAACGGAAGTTAGTGAGCTAAAAATGTCAGATGAAAGTAACATGTTAGGTCTATCTCTTCCATTTATAGATGCTGATAGTTCATCAGATCAAGATCAAACATCTAAGAGAGAAAAAACAATGAATTTTAAAAGGGGAAAGAGTGATGATACGGGATCAGGTATGACGGTCGATTATGATGAATATACGATGGATACGGATTTACAACTTTCTGATACCTACAAAAGCAAAAAGGGTCTCGAAACGCAAAGTACATTTGAAGAGTCTTCCGCCAGTTTAGCTGAATTTTTAAAGAATGAGTCAATGTCTCAATTCGCTGTGGATAACGAAACCGATAATAATGTAAAAATAAAGGAGTTTCCCAGATCCGTCGACCTCGGACTAAAGTTTAAGAATAAGAATAAAATAATAGTTACCCCGCCGCAAGAAAACAGTCCTACAATTGAAAATATACCATTTATTGATTCAAGCACTTCTAAATCTCTTAATAAGTCAGAATCGGGAGAACACACCGGTAGCTCTGGCAGTGCGAATGACATATCTCCAACAGATCAGAAAAATGAACACAAAACACTTTTGACAGCAAAGTCGCGCCGTGGTGAATTGTTAAAATTAAGCGCAGAGCGTTCTCGGAGTTCCGAATCTACTTCATGGACTAGCATTGAGAAGGACGCAAGTCCGTCAAGTACTAATATTAAAGGTAGTTCTATTGATGATGAGTCAAGCGTCAGTTGCTCAATTGCTAGACCCCTAGGCATTTCACAGGACATAGAAAAATTAAACAAAAAAGACCGAGAATGTCTCGAAGAACTAAAACAAGCTATGGAATATGGAGAAGAACATTTACTTTCTCATCATACTCTGTCTAGCGAACATTCAAAATCAAATTCTAAATCTCCTTCACCCGTAAATGAAATAGGTCGTATAGAAAGTCCACGAAGTCCGTCGAAGTTTGGTACCAGAAAATCGCCTACGCCCACATTAGAAAAACAAGGGCCAGTAGACTCTCAAAAAGCTCCTTCAGATTCAGATTCTAGCTCGGAAAGTATTGATAAAACAGTTGAACAATTGTCAAAACCGAATCTAAGAAAGGTTGCTTTGGATAAAATAGGAAAATGTGTTGTCGAGGAATCTGAATCTAGCCAATCAGCAGGTTCGAGGGCTTCTGAACTCAAGAATGATTTGCAAAAGACAGTTAAAAAGACTAAAATAGCTATTACAATATCACAAGAAGATCAAAATATGACAGTTGATTTCGATGATGATGGTAATGTCATTACTTCTTCATTTGAAAGGGAACTTAAACTTAAAAAGAGAGCATTGAAAGACGTTGATCAAAAAAGTTCTTCCAAATCGAGCATGGACACTACGACAACCACGACTCCATCAAAGGGGTCTCTTAGTGTTGATGATTCGTCTTCAAGAAGAAAAGGACGGCTCGATGAACAAAAAAGTTCCTCAAAATCTAGTATGGATTCTAGGGGTTCATTGAGTGTGGAATCAAGAGGATCTTTTGAAACAACTGAATCGACATCAGGATCCCTAGGAGAAGCTTACAGGCGAGGTGAAGAGCTCAAACCGACATGGAGGCCATTTTTTGGGGCTTCTGGTAGTGAAAATAGTACTAGTATAGAAGAAGCTTGGATTCCTCAAGACCATGAAGGCTACGAAAGCCTAACGGTCAACAAAGACGCTTTTGAGTATGGTAATCAAAGAGTAATTGATGATTTCCAATCATTTTCAAAAAATCCTCCTTTGTCATCAAATACTTCCAAAGATTCAACGGAAGCTGATTTTACGGATGATCTTAACGATTTTCCTGTAAATTTTCTATATCCTGCAACATCATCAACTACTTCTGACGTTGTAATAGGTTATGGTCAAAACTTTGGCCGCACTTTATCTCGTATATCCGAGCGTAGTACTGCTTCAGAGAAAACTAGTGCCGATGAAGATTCTACTAAAGCTTGCTCTCGTTCAGAAAGTATAAATGAGGAGTCTTTGAATTCTAGTGATCATCAAGCAAGTCTTAGTTCAGATCCTCCAAGCAACGCGAATGTTGCCTATATATCTGATACAGATAGAAGGACTTCGGCTGAAATGCCAGATATTCCAATAGATCAAACAAAAATAAAAGATATGTATTCAGAATCTCGGAAAGATGCTGATAGATTTTGCAGTAAGAAAGTAAATGAAGTTGTAGATTCTAAAAAAACAGGAGAAGTAGCTTTGAAATCCGATGATGGTAACTTATTGGCCCCATTTAGACAGTCATCAGCTAGTGAAAGTCAGGAATCCGAAGATTGGCCGTTACCTGAACTGCCTCCTCAAGGTAAACAGGTAACACCAGAAGTTTTAAGACAACGATCTAGCGACATTGATGAAATTCATTCCTTGAATTCTGCGACTTTGGAAACACCAATAGTTGAAAAGGTTCATATTTATTACATGAGTAACGAACCAGAACAAGCTATGAAGGTCACGATCCAATCGGAAAGCTCTAAGGACCACCTTGGATCGGATGATGATAGTGACACCCTAAATAATGACGATGAGTTAGAAAAAGATATTCCAGAGTCAAAATCAGAAAAATCTTTAGAACAAAGCTTGGACCTTTCACAGAAAAGTTCTAAAGTTATTCCTTACGATGAATCTAGCTACATGGTTGAACCTTTGGATAACAATGATGAATTCACCTGTCTAAATAAAGGCGTTGTACCTAATTATGATAAGTCTTGTCTTGGTGGGACAATTAGTAAAGCAACGTGTTTGATGGGCGATATCGGTACTTGTTGTTCTAGAACGGAAAATAAATCGTTCAAAGCAAAAAGCAATTTAGAAGAGAAAGTTATAATTAGTCAACCTCAAAAGTCTCCAACTAACCATAGTCCAATATATGATGATGATCATTTGTATGTAGACGACGTATTTGGTGGAGACAGCAAGTCTCTTTCACCAGATTTCGACAAAGGTGTGTCTCAAATAGGAACCCAAAAGTTTTCTTTTGGTTCTAATAATTCGGATACGTCTATTGATGATATACTGTCGCAAACTAACATTGAGGATACAGTCAAAGTTGTGACGAAACTTAGTGTTACAAGTTCAGCACCCTGCAAAAAATGCAGTCATAGTAGTCATTCCGAAGAAGAAACCAGTTCTTTTGGTACAGACTTGGATGGTACGGTAAAAATTGGCCTGCCTCAGAAAAAGTGTACTCATAGCTCACATTCAGAAGATACTTCAATTTGTTTGAGTATTTCCGAGTGGTCAACAGGTACCAACACTGTTCGGCAATATGGTAATCTCTCTGCCTCTGAAAGCATATCAGCTGTGTCTATACCAAAAAGTGAAAAATCAGAAAAAACATCTGCAAAAAAATATTCTGCATCACAATCAAGCAAGAAATCAGAACCAATATCAAAAGTACATTCAAAAATTGAAGCTAGCTCAAAAAGTAGTAGCCTCGATAAAAGTTCTGAAAATATTAAGTATGATAAGCTTTGCAGTTCTGAAACTACGGTCTCAAGAAAAGGGATAGACAGCAGTTCTGGAACAAAGAGTGATAGCACACTTACACTAGCACAGTCAATATCTGATTGGTCTGCCAGTACAAGTCATACCCTTGTTGCCACTGCACGAGAGGATCAATTAGAAGAAGACAACTCGAAATCAGATAAAACCGTCGTCAAAGAGCCATCGCCTACTGTAGAAAATTGTGATGCTGATCTGACAACCGATGACAAGCCTTCTGACGATAAATCCAAGGAGCCTGTACTGAGATTGACTGCTGCATATTCAACAAAGACAGAAAAATCATCATCAATAAGTTACAGTGATAAGTCAGATAAATCTAGTTCGAGTTCTTTGAGTAGTCTACAAAAACATACTAATGGAGTTTTGAGATTTGATCAAAGACTTAAAAGTTTCCCTGCTTCTCACGATTTATCCCAAGAGCGATATTTAAAAGCTCCCCCAAAAAGTTTCAGTTATGAAGAGGAATCTCATAAGTTCATAAAACCTGCTACAAGATGTCAAAGCGAAGATAGTGGCTATCAACAATACTTCTTCGGACCTCAGTCAGAGATAGATATTGATTTACCATCGCAACTTTATAGTCAAGAAGAAAAACATAGTGAGCGTTATCAGAGTCAAGAATTTTCAAATATTTTGCGTGAAGAATCAAATAGTCAGTTTGTAAGATCAGAATACAAACCTCTAGCGAAACATGCAAGCTATGATGATAAAACTTTGTCTAAAAATCAAATAAAAGAATATAAGACATCGCAGCAATATCGCAGTAAACCGAAAAGTTGGTCCTTCCACGAACATTATTTATCATCCTCGGATTTACCAGTTATCACTGTCCCAGAAATACCGTCTGTTCATAGAGAATTCCAAGAAAAGAGATCTGTAGAAAGGTCTGGAAAAACTCCTCTATCCAGATGTTCTCCGTATTATTCCAGTAGTTTAAGTTCCGAATCACCCCCTATTCAACCGCATAAAGCACCAGTCAAAAAATCTCTTCTTGTAAGAAATATATCTTTAAAAAGTCCACCCAGTGGTAACGATACTGACAGTTCTTTAGATGTGATTAGAGATCCACGAGAAAGAATGAGAACATTCAGACGAAAAAAACCTGTAACGAATGCGCGTAAAAAGCACGATAAAATACAGGATGTACTAGAAGAGGATTCTACTAAAAGCCAGTGTTCTTCCGAAAGTGACAAATACAAAAATGCTAAATACTTAGCTGTTGATGATTCTCTGCGACGAATGGAGAGTTCAGAGTGTTCGGACAGCTATGTTCCTGAAGTGGAATCTTGTTCGTCGGAAATGTCGAAGGGCGATTCTAAAAATGATGACATACCAGAGACAGTGAGCTGCTCCGAGGACGATGAGCAAACAGGTTATGCGAAATATAAGAGCGCTACTTATGAACCACAGAGTTTCCCTGTCAACATAAATCCTGTACAGTTCCAGGGTTTCGGATCTTCTGCTGATGAAGATGAAATGGGTTTTCCCAGATTTGATAGACTTGGTCGATTGCGACATCCCTATCTTGATTCTCAAGAGCCGCCGTTTGTTCCCGAAGGCAGTCCCCCTAGAACATCTTATTCAAATAAAAGTAGCAGACAGTCGTCACTCAAAAGAACTAAGTCGGGATACGATAAATCACTCGGAGACTCTTCCGGTCAGCACCAACCGAGAGCCGTATACTACACTGAACCGAGCGACAAAGATGATTCAGATGACTATGCCTACCCGGTGGATACTATAAAAAGAGCTCCCAAAAAAGGAGGGAGCTTCTTGTTCGAACGGGGAGAGTCTGTCGCTTATTCCGATACAGATTTGCCCCAAGACAAAGACGAATACGAGGAATATAGAGGCAGTCCATATCCAGAACAGTACGAGGAAGACATGTTTCGCACTCAGGAATTTTACCCCCAGTACAGTATCGAGCCGAGAGATGATAACGGCGACCGTTTCTCTCGCAATCTCGATCAGCGTTTCAGTCTGAACAACGTCGAGCGTTTCTATTCGAGTCATTACGTGGACTCGCAGGCGTCTAGCGACAGTCCGGAGCAGAAATTCGACGTGTCCACGCTTCCGCCACCGCTATGTTCGGACGATGACAACGATTAGGTCAACAATGAAACTTCTCCAAAAGGTTCTTCGAATCGATCCGATCTTCAGAATTTGTCTTTCTCGAATCGTTATTGAAACATCGGAATATACATTTTAATAAGTATTTCTAAATCTTAATTTTTACTCGTACTTAATTGTAATAATAGTATTGGGCGTTAATATTCCTATTAAATTAATATTTACATTTTCAACTTAATACTTAGATAAATATATAGTGCCAATCCCCAGATACCGTAGCCACTCCAGTATCGTGTAAGTCTAGAGCAAATTATACCCTGAACTAGCTTATTAAGGTTTAGACGTAGTTTATGTGTACTGATATATAACATACCACTGGAATCAATTTAATACTATTTTAATAGATCGGTTACAATTGCCATTTGTTCTGAGGAAGCCGGACGTCACGCCGTTTCCGGTCGTTTTCCGCCTTATTCGGACACGGTTATGTTAAGTTTAATATTATTTTATTTACATTATGTATAAAGGCTGTGATTTATTTGTATGACGGGATCCGAGATCGTTTGTTTCAATTATTATCGTTGCTCAATTGTTTGTGGGAAGCATCACATCACATCACACCATACACAATAAGACTTGCAATATGCGTTCGTGCCAAATCTGCTCAATTTTTTTCACTATTATGATATCTTTTGGACGGCGGTGGTTCTCTATGACGTATGTTATTATAATAAATAAATAGTTCATCGATGATGATTTTAAGATATGATGAAGTTGGTGATGAAATTGGCGACGAGCTAGCACTCGCCGTCATGTATAGTGTTGAATTATAATTTATAGTTTATATATGAAAGGTGTTTGTTTGTATTCCTCTATCGTACGAGACTGCACTAGTCGTCTAGGCGCTGGCTGTCGAAACTGCTTGTGTGCTAGATAGGAATATTTAAAAATAGATCCAAGCTACACATGTCCGCGTGAAGCGTCCGTGGCCTGCGGGGGTAGCTGTAGCAGCCAACCGGCGTTGTGTATGTAGCCGTGTGTTGTATGGGAATTGTAGATATTGAAATATGTTATTCGGTGAGCAACGTTCTTAGAATCTCTCGCCTGAAAGCCAAACGACTGAGAGCGCTAATAACGATTCTAACTCTGCTATATTATTGTTATACTGTCTTGTTGTCATTATTATTATAATTTGTTCTGTACGGACTGAGGTGTTGTTCATTTCGCTTATTTACAACTTACATACTGATGTACTTCAACGTAATCTGTTATCGTTATTTGATTATGAATCGTCTACTTTTTGAAACAATAATCGTTTATAAATGTTCAATTACATATTAATGGTTTAAGCGCACGTGTAGCCCGTAAGAGGTCGATGACCGCAGTGCAATAGACAGCCATTAACACTTAGATTAAGATTTGAGATTTTCGATTCGGATTGTACAATCAGATAGACTGTAATGTAATGTTACGATTTCATAATAACTAATATAATTTTATTGTTTTGAGACTATCGAATGTTACTTCATTTTTTGAATTTATATATATTAATTGTATGTGTACGGTGTACCCGGTCAGCGTACACCAGGCGACGCCCTGCACCGGGATGATTACAATAAATTGTATTAATTACATCGGTCTTTTCATTATTTTGGTTTTACTTTGATCCTTATAAGACAACGCTCTCTGGATTATATGTAAGTGTGTCATTATATACGCATGAAGTTATTACCTTTGTTTCGACATATTGTTATTTTGTTTAATTTTTTTTTTTCAAATTTAATGTGTTTTCTTTTACAGCTTATAATTTATCTATTTTTCTAAATTAATTTTTTTAGAACATCTTATATTTGCATGTTTTTTCGTTTTATTTTTTCAGCCAACACGTTTATATTTTTGCAATATTGTATTAATTTTTTATTCCATATTGTGATTTTTATAAAGATTATTGATTTTTTAAAAATACACAACCAAGATTTTTAACTGTCCGATTTCGTTGATATTTTTTGTGTTTTATACGATTTTTTTTTAGATCAAAAGTGATTGACATGAATGGAAAAAATAAGGTATAAAATAAGATAGTCGAAATAAAAGTCGAAAAATTAAGATTAAAATACATATATAAGTAACACTATCCGCGCCTTCTTAATGAATCTCGTTATTTTTTTTCGTCTCTGGTCCTGGTACGTCTCTGTCTCTGAGCTTTTGGACTTTTTGTATAATTAATAAACTCTTCGAATATAAACATATATTTTATGCCTTATTTTTTCATTTAGTGTACAAACGTTTTGTTTACGCTGATCGTCATCTTATTGATATGTATTCTGTGTTAGATGCGGCCAACGAGCACACGGTGTCGTCAGCGTCTCTGTGTATGTCTCCGGAGTCTGCGGGGCCCCCACAGACTCCGCTACCCTCCGCCCCCTTACACGCGTCGACCCCACTTCACACGAATGGCTACCGAGACAACGACGACGACAAAAGAAACAGCGACACTGTTAATGGGAATATTCACGGTGAGCATTCATGTTGTATCACGAAGGAGTTGTTTAGTACTAAGGTTATACTAGTTCTATAGGATGAAATTACACGGCCAAAGAAAAATATTAAAATGTAACTTTAAATACCCCGCGCCGTATGGGTCAGAGTGTGTCACAATAAATACATATTAACAGTTATCTTCATTAACGGAGACAACATGACCGCCCCGATGTTAAAACAGCAAAGCCATCTCATTCCTATCGTGATATCAGGAATCTTCTGGTTCTCCCGGCCGGGTGTTCGTATCACGGAGTCAGCAAAGTCGCTCGTTATGATGTCCATACAATTGTGTTACCCGGTGATGCTTATTAAATTTTCCATAGGTGTCGCGTACGTAACAGGGTGTCGTTTAATATTGGGATTATACAGGGTGTTGTAACACTGTTCTTGTGTTTATGTTTATTCGACTGTTTGGTGTCATTTTTCCAGTTAACGTAGTATCGGCGTCAACTAACAACATGGACGTCCTGAGCGGCGGCGAGAGCGACGCCGGGGACACTCTCTCAAGGAGAAACAATAACAGGTATGGATTTAACTATCCATTAACGACACATTATAATAGTGTATATTAATGTACAATATGTATTAACAGTATATCGTCTGGAGTTGTGACGTCAGCGGACACCTGCAAGAAGCACGGCGCGGACGTGACGTACTACGTCGCCAAGGAACTGCTGATGACGGAGAGGACCTACAAGAGGGACCTGGAGCTCGTCACTGTTGTTAGTATGGCACTGCTCTGCATTGCTTTATTGATGTTAATTTGCTAGTGCCTTTATCGTGTACATCTAAATTTCCATTCACAGTTATATACATAATATATTTTATTCGGTAGATAATTTTGGAAGTTCTTTTAAAATTTTACATACCGAATAATTACTGGACTGTCAACTTAATAGAATGTATTATGTCTTTAGACGTGGTCGAAACGTGTGAGTTCTATGGGTCGTGTGGAGTCTTCGGGGTCGGAGGCGGGTGCTTTGGGCCGCGCGTGTCTCGCCCTGGAGCCTCTCGCGCTGCCCGTGGGAGCTCTGCTGGCTAAGCTGGACCGAGCGCTCGCACCGGAACATATACAAGGTGATCATATAGAACATCCTCTATCAGGAATATATCGGTTTCAATAAAGTAATGAGAGAAGTTTGAATGTAGAAAACAGAAGACAAACGACCTGTAACTAACAGTAATTTCACAGAGGCGGATATGGAAGGTCTGCTGTCGTTACCGGCCGGGCCGTTATTAGAATATCTCGACCGAATCTTATCTTCCATAGACTTACCGATACCGAACGGTAACACGTAGACTGAGTCTGAGCTTCACAATACATGGCACAATGAACCCTTCACAGCTAGCACAGCGCTAACAGCCACGCCATCACCAGCCATGTTTTCGGACACACCATCAGAGTCGCTACCATTCATAGTGTGTTCGTATTGTCAAGCTTAGCCTAGGTTACAACTAAACGGCATCAGTTCATAGTTGCTAATAATGTTTGATAATTTTTTCGTTTCATTTTTATATATTTTTAATTACGTAAAATAATATTCCAGGTACCGAGGAGCCGGAGTACAAGGCGGTTGCTGAACTGCTGCACGACTATTTGACGAATACATATGACGTGAGTGTTGCGCTTCTAATTAATATAGTTTACTAATTAGACTATATAGAATTTTGTATGAAATTTGTTGAAATATTTTACTTGACAGATTGATACTAAAGAGAACACGTGTATGTTTGTATGTCTGTTCCTAACAAAGTTAGCTCTGAAACTGTCATACCGTTGTCCCCAGGCGTACAAGTCGTATATATCGAGTGCGGGGACCACGGTGGGCCTGGTGGAGAGCGCCCGGCGCCGCGGGGGCGCGGGCTCCCGCCACGCCGCGGCCTTCGACGCCGGCTCGCCGCTGCCGCTCGCCTGCCTGCTGCTGCGGCCGCTGCACCGCCTTCATCACTACGAACACCTCGCCGAAGGTCCGGCAACCACTATACACCAACTACTAACAAAACTCGTCACTGAGACTTACTCCTCCGTACGGGGGCAAACAGATGTATATCGTATATAATTGTATCACCAATAAAATGACTCTTGGTTCGATTATTTTATCAATATCCCGCAGATAGTGAAAGCATTTCCTGAAAGTAAAAACTTATATAAATGCTTAGATCCTTTCGTGTTGGGCCAGGGTCACGAGATTCCCTTATCATAAACACCTCACCGGCCCCAGTCGCCGGCCAGTTTTAATGCGACATAGGTGACATATATTAGTGTCTGTGTCACAGCGAGCGTTCCCTCGCCTACAAGTCAGTCAAACCCATCCATCTCACACATTTAGCTTTTCTTTCCGTAACTGAAATGAGTGTTAATATTTGAAACTATCATTTACTATTTATTCATAATACTAACTCAGTATTACCAAGACAGTCGTATTTATTGCACCGTTAACATCCGTGTCGAACTTATGATTGTGATGATTATTATCATGGACCCTCTTCATATACTAGTTGTTAGTAAAAAATAAATGACAATAATTGAAAAGCGCTAGAAATATACTTTGTACGCTCCTATATCTGTGCACCGTCAATACATTCTTCTTCCGTCCCAGAGCTGTGCCGCGTGTCCCCGCCCGCCCTGTGCCGCCTGTCTCGCGACGCCCTCGGGCTGTGTCGGCAGCTGTGCCGCGCGGCCGACGACCAGCTCACACACGTCGAGAACCACGCTACGCTCTGTCAGCTTCAGAGAGACTTGCTAGGTGGGCGGATACAGATACACAGACACACTGATACCACAATAATATATACTTTAAGTCACCTGTACCATTATAAAAATGAACTTGTTTATCTCATTAAAAGAAAATCCATATATTCACAGGTTACGACAAACTTCTAGTAGCCGACCGCGAGTTCGTCAGGCTGGGCTGTGTGTACAAACACTCTTCCAAAGGACTTCAGCAGAGAATGCTCTTCCTCGTGAGTCATCGCCCTGGATGTGATAATTATTAAACAGATTAAAAGCATAAGAACCTCAGTGAGGCTTTGATACGGTTATGGAAATATAAGTAAGGAATGTTCATAATGTAACATAAACAAAGAACATCTACCGACCATTTTGATAGTAACGGACTGTCAGCGCCATCTGTCGTCTGTGTCACGTGACTCGGCGACTACGTGGAATATGCGCGTTATTCTGATGTCCAAACTCCATCGCTCCATCGATTTCATCCAAATCGGTTCAGGAGTTTTTGCTTGAAAGACTAACAAATGTAGCTACGCGCAAACCTGCGAATTTATAACATAAGTACCTATAGTACGAGTTACAAGGTAACGCCCATAGTGTAACTGGTAACTGACTAACTGAGTTGTAACGTTGGACAGTTCAGCGACATCCTGATACTGTCGTCTAAGAGTGTGAGCGGACACTTCCGCGCTCACTCAGTGCTGGCGGCCGGAGGACTCGCCGTTGGAAAAACGGACCAGGCGCACACGTTCACTGTGACAGGTAACGAACTTAATGACATCTAAGATTTTCGCCAGTCGTTCAAATAAAACTAATATATTTTCGGATTTACTACGCGATTTTTTATTACTTTAAAACTACATACTGATCACGAGCAGACGAGATGTGCCCGGGATCACGGTTGCTGGAAAGTAACCGAAACGTCGGGATTGTGTAGTTTTAAAGTAAATCCGAAAATATATTACTTTCAGGTAACGAATTTGGAGTAAAGTTGTTCGTGTCGACCTCACGTGACCTCGGCCACTGCCAGCAGTAGCACCGACCACCGACATGACCTTATATGAAATACCTCAGTAAATCCATAACTACTGAAATGAACTTAGTGTGATTTTGTAACAAATTTAGAAGGGCAACAGTTTTTATCTTTTCAGTAGTATTTAATATTAGTTCAATGAAAGCTGTTTTCAGATAATCACGTGAAACATTAAGTGTACCATACTATTTATTGATGTACGAAAGGACGTCGTTATATGAGTGGTTATTTGTTTTAACAGGCGACGATACCGAAATAACGTTAAGCACCAGCAACGAAGCAGAATATCGCGGCTGGTTCAATGACCTCACGAGTACAGTGGTCACGGCGAGCAAAATGAACAAGGTCGTCGACACCGAGCTCACACCGTACTTACAGGACTACGGTGAGTTTGAATCTTCACTTTATATATTTGCTTAAAAATTAGTTAATCCACGCGGTTTTGACCTCCTGTGACCCCCAGTGACCTCCTGTGACCACTACACGTTCTGTTTCATTAAAAATTATTTATAACTTAGAGCCTTCGAACTAAACGCAAAACACGATCATTTAATTTCATGAAACCGAGTCACTGATTTTCGAATTTTTAGTGTCGTTCTAAACGCGATATTTAGTAATTTTCTGATATCTATCAATGTCTATATATATATATAAGTTAAAAGTAGTAACTGATAGCGTCAAATACAAATATGTAGTCATCCGTTTTTTTTAATTGGGGGCTTGTAAAACCTCTTTGGATGCTTGAATGTCACATTGTTTAGTTAGCTTTCTGTGTCACTGTAACTGTCAGTAGTACCGTCGTGCCTGCGCCGGGCGTGGCATCGATTGTTTAAACAATGTTCGACATGCAACGACGAACACTAGTTCTGCCACATACATACATACATATGTATATATTATGTTATATATTTCCAGAAGCGTCTAACTCCGAGGAGTGTTCCACTCCAGGCGGCTCCAGCGGCTCCAGCTCGGGGAACGCCCTGGCCCACGTGTGCTGGCATCGGGCGACCTCACTCTCCCGGCGGCAGCTGCATCTGGCTATGAGGGTGAGCAGACACAGAGAGCGGAGGAGGGACAAAACGAATTTGTCTGCATGCTTCAGTATACATCGATACTACAAGCGCCGCGCTTACAGCAGTCTGCTAAGGAATGTTGGTGATGGATGTGTTGTGTCGCCCGAAGTGTTCAGTGTTAAGCTGGCCGGTGCTTGTGCTCAGAGTTTGTTTGTGTGACGTCACTTGTACTCTGCCAGCTCCAGCCAAGCCGCTGTGTACATGACTGTGTGTATGTCAATCTGTAACCGATCTTTCCTTGTCCAGAGCCAGTTGTCGGGTTACCTTCTTCGGAAATTCAAGAACTCTCACGGCTGGCAGAAGCTGTGGGTCGTGTTCGCTCTGTGTACTCTGTTCTTCTACAAGACGGGCAGGGACAGCGCGCCGCTGGCCTCGTTACCGCTACTTGGGTTAGACATGCATGCGCGCACACACACGCACACACACACACACACACACACACAC
>DVQP01000702.1:0-20007 GCA_018231745.1 Danaus eresimus
TTTATAATTGATAATCTATGGAATCGACATATACAATAAATAATCGATTCTTACAATAGCATTTATAAACAAAAATCATACTGAATTACAACACAATTATTATAACCTTAACAAAGACAATTAAGTATGCTATATCCATTATTTCATATAATGATTATAATTGTCTCGTATTCAACTAGACTAATAAATAAATGGTTCTATTTAAATTAAATTTCCTTATTTATTGTAAATTTTCCATATAGGTATGCATTTAAATAGCTTCCTAAGTTATCAAAAGGTAATTCAGTTAGAAAGAAATAGCGCACTAACTTCAAGAAACGTTATTAAAGCACGCCATCTAAAGACACTAACAATACCAATTCTCCCATTCTCATAACGTTTTGTAAGTGCGAACATTACTGAATCTGGCGCTCGTAATTATGTAGTTATTTGCGCTGTCAAGGCGGAATGTCGCGGAAATTAGGTTGTAGCCCCCTTAGCGTTCGCCCTTGCGCTTCATATCCGATTTAATATTAATATTGACTAACACTGAAATTGTTTTGAGGTAAGACTTATTAAGTTTAATAAAAACATAATTTACGCCTTCGAAAACACCGTCGACGAATTCTATTTTGTTTTAATAAGATTATATAGAAAAAGTAGCTGCAGAAGGCTAAATTTCTGTCGGCTAAAATTATTTCTTTATTCATGTAGTTGGAACTTAGTGCTCCAGGCGGCGGATTTTACTAGCTAGGTTTACGCGAACCTTATATATTTTTTTTAGTATAGCGGTAATCCTACTAACACTATTTTGGAAATTTGGTATGTCATTATAACTTTCAACAGAAGCTACTGAATGTATTTTAATAAATATTTATAGCACTATAACTAATACAGCAGAACCAGAATAACAAATGAGCTATAAATGACTCTTTTAATCCATGAAGTTTTCATTTGAACAGGCCATAACAGATGTTATTTATATTAAAGATATCGTTGGCAGTTAGTTAATATATGTCATATTATAAGTACAGATTATTCTTTTCCCTCTGACCCCTATTCCAATGTGTACACGTGGAGGAAGAAATGGGAAAAACAACATATGTGGGACATTAGTCACGTACGTTTTTTTTTACATGAACACGTACGTTTTTTTTTTAAAGTCTGTGTCATACTCCCAATATCGGACCGACCTGCAGTATCAGACCGGTTCTAAAAATTTGATAATTGTCTAAATAGACATCTTTGAAAGGTTTTTAACATATTCAATTTTTTAAGTGAAATAAAAAAAATTTAAAGGAAAATTTTAAGAATGAATTTGGAAAAGGAACTAAGCTGTGAATACATTTCTAAAATATACCGAAGAGACCGTATTCCCCAGCTTTTGACTAGAAACTGTGTTAAGGTAATTAAAGGTAGTAAGTAACCAATGTAATAATTTCTCATGAAACTTTACCATAAGTTTTACCATTGGTGTTCTGATGAAGTTCACGTTGCTTGAAGTGCAAAGACGTATCATTTGGATATGTTAGCCCAAAATAACCTTAAATTGTACTTTTATTATTTGCTTGTAAAAAACCTTTTTTGTTCTTCGGTTATTTTACTATCAAGAAAATTATTATTTCAATACTTCACTTGCAGTACTTCATTACACTTAGTCCAATCAGCACTGTAAACCGCTTTTATTTAGCCATAAACTAAAATGATTATTAAAGTTCCAATACTAATAATGTTGCATTTGTGTGATTTCAGTACTTGCACTGTTACTTATTACGATTAAATTTATATTTGATACATTGGCTTTTAAATTTATGGTTCTCGTGTTAAAGAATACCAAATCTTAAATTATTATCACTATGAAGTAATTACTCACCTTGTCGATTCTATGGCCATAAAACATTTTAAAATATCGACGTTCGTTATACCAAACGACAGTCAAGGAAATATTGTATAAATATAATCTTTTTAAAATCCCTGACATGCTTTTCTCAGCATTTCATTTGATCTTACTGAAAAGAGTACTTCGCACTTTTTTATTTTATTACAAAAAAGTAAGGTGGGTTTCGCCGAAATTATACTATTATTACTACCATGTTATACTAGACTCAATAATTTATTGTAATATCAAAGGGTTATTTTTTTCTAATATGTAATATACAAACTGTCCTCCCTCCCCTCTCTTACACTCTCTCAAGCAGCTGCCTTACCAAATTATAATCTAAACGAATTAAAAACATTGGAACATTGGACAATGATTTTGATATGTGAAAACAAGTAATGAGGTATTTTGTATTTCAAATTTTAAAGAATTTAGAAATCTTATTCTTAAAATAATTAAATTACTGTACTTACTTCAACAATAACTTCTCAGTCACTGATGCTGATTCGTTTAACATTGAAACGAGTAGCTGTTTTAATATAGAAATTGAATTTATAACTTAGGTATTGGATCTGACAGAAGAAAAATACAGAACGGTATGTGTAGGATGAGTTCTCACGTTTCAACCAATTAAAAGCCTTCCGTACATTTGTTCAGCTTCATCAAACACCAACAGTGATACCCGAGAAAAATTTTCAGGTTTTAAATATCGCATCCAAATAAAAGAATATTTGCACTATCTGAAGCATTGATAGCGTTTCATGATTATAATCGCGGATATAATTTCTACTGTTTTAATGGAGTTTCAAAGTTGCCTAAGTTTTAAACAATCGTTATCTTAAATCGGTTTATTTATACCAAAAATATACATCAATGTATATTTGTTAATATAATATCTTGTTAACTCTCCGAAATCATTGCACAACACTAAACATCGCTTTCCCCGGCCGGAAACGAAAACGTTTGTACTATTCGGTACAAAGCAACTAGTTAATTTTTATCATATTTGTCGGAGTTAAAACCACTTCATTGTATTAAAAAGAGTGACGTCAGCAGACTGACACCGGTGACACTTGGTAATTCCAAGTACCGTCAGTGATGGTTTGTTCAAATAATAGGTATTGCCTCTATATATATAGATATATTTTATGTAATTTTAAACTTGAAAGTTTATTCTGAATATAAGACAGACGGGGTTTCGTTGTTTTTAGTCAGGTGACGACATTTTTTTTCACACTATGGAGAACGTTGGAGTGCTTTTTTGCCAACATTTTTTCGGTAGATTCCATATTCCGAACAGACCGACGTGATACAATACATTCTTAAGCCGTACCAGAAATTTCGTTTTAAAATTGTTAATACAAATAAAAACAATTAGTTTGACATCACCCATAACGTTGCTGAAATACTAAAAACTACTTCGGGTTTTTACATAACTTATTTAAAAATCGCTTGAATACAAAAAAAGTCATGGCCAAATCATTTTCAAATAAATAATAAAAGTCACAAATAGCATTTTCAGAAATATTATCACAACTTTTTTTAAAGATTTCAACTAAAACTAAATTAAATTTATCATTTAATTTATTTGTCTTCTATAATAACTAAAAATTAAACATTAAAACATATCGAATATTTTAAATCTAAATTTACAGCATTAAGATATTAATTAGATCAAAATACATACAATAAATACAATTTAGTTATGTAATAGTTCTAATAACCGAATCATTATTACAATCTTAAGACTAGTCAGGACATTACTTTTATATTTATTTATTTGTAAGTGTTAACAAACCTTTACATAATTACAGAAAAAAATACAATGCATTTTGTTTAAAAGTCAGGATATCACAGCTGTTAAAGTTAACCATTTACAAATAAAAACCTTTTTTAGTTTTTGTTATTTTTATAATCTAAATCTAAGTAAATTAAAGGCAGCTGTCAGATTATGTGTATGTATGTATATTTTGGTATAAGCTAAATTAAAACTATTGGCAGACCTTATATAACATGTAACTAAAAAAATCTACATTAAACTACTGATGCTAAATATTAAAAAAATTAAATTAGACTGTGGCACTGACGTTAACAGATCCGATTAATGTAACCATAAATGAAAATACTATTGTCGAAATGAGAATAAAATAATAATAAATCTGTGTAAAAATTTAATAGGGATAAAACACTTAATTTGTGGGCTTAGTTTCTAGTAAGCATCGGATTAATCATAATATTAGCAAGCGCATTTCGCCGCTTACGCCATGCGCCAGCTCCTTGTGCATGATATTGCAGCTGTCGGTACCAAGTTCGAGTGCGGGTACTTTCTTCTGCCTACAATTAAAAAATAATGAAGCCAATTCATTATAAGTTTTAAAACATAAGTTCACTCGATAATATTACGACACAAAAAGTCTATGGTAAAATTGATAATCATGTTTCCAACATGTTTCAATAATAAATAAGAGAAAAACTAGGTTGTTATATAATTGCAGTTATTGTAATTTTATTAAAAAATAAATAATAATTGAATATGTAACTCTGCGTAGCTCTAATCTATTTTTTAGAGTTATTTATCTTATTTATTTTTACAGCCATTGCTTTAACAACTTTTAAAAATTATGTTTTATTCTAAAAATATAACGCAACATTCAAAATAATAAACAAAAAACTTTTACAGAGTAAATTGTACTCATCTTAAGTAACTGTGCAATGGCTTGTGCTTAATATAGTGGAGTTGCTGACTGTGGTTCCCAGTGCAAAGACGACTTTAGATTTAATGTAATGGAATTACATGCAAAGGTATTGAGTAAAGTTGTTCGTAGTTTCAATCTCAATAATACATACAGTAAGCAAACTATATAAAAAGCATTTACTTCTTTGTCGTTGCTTTTTATACAAAATTACAATATACTTAATGATCGAAAATAAGGTTTAAAGGTAGAATTCTAGTTCAGTGATTATTTAATTCAATAGTGATTATTCAATTTTGAAACAATGTTGTAGATAAATAAAACTAAAATTAAAATTTTCGGATGAAACATTGACAATTTGAATTAGGCTATATGTATATAATAAAAATTTTAGAAAAGCGACTGCAGTTGCAGTTACTATTTCTGCCCGTGTCGATGAATTTTTCATTCTATTTTTCCTTATTTAAATTTTAATTTAAATATTTGCTCGACATTGATTTAAAATTGACGACATAATTTCACGAACTATGACAGTTTTAGTAAATTTTGGATTTATATTTAAATAAATACAAGAATAAAAGAGACTCACCTTAAAAATAAATGAATCTTTAGTTGTTATTTCGTGGACTTCAAAGAAATGTTCTGGTTCATGATCGGCGGCGACTACGCAGCGGTCTAAAAAGAGTGGCTCTCTTTGTAAGGTGTATCTTCCTGCTTTTTCTCTTACAAGAAGTAAAGCAGCCTCTCTTACTCCACTGCGTGCGAAAAGAGCATCTCCTTCTCTTTCCCTTGCCTCTCGATCTCTTGCTTCTCTTGTTTCCCGTATTTCGTTCGTTTTATGAGCGATTGTTGGCTGGAAAGTATTTGTCAAGCAAATTATTTCGGAAATATTGAAATATCCATCTAAATAAAAGAAAGTTTCCAACAACATTATTTGAATTTTAACAGTACAAAAATATATAACGTAACAAACGATTTCATGAAAATTAAAAGAAATCACCTTTCCATTAGTTACCAAAAGTGCATTGATCGGCATCAACTTGATTGTTCGGCCTTTTCGCCAGTTGTTGTCGTTCGGTTGTGTAAACAGCAGCTTGCCTTCCATTGCGAACCTAACGTAAAACGTATGATATTTAATAAATAACAATTACATTTAATGTTTATTTTTTTTTTTTAGTTTATTTCATAATACAAAATCTGACCTAGCATCATCGTGATTCCAATCCAAAACATCTACGGCCATTTTTCTAAGTCTTATATCGGCGACGTGCAAATCATGAGCAGTCCGCCTCGCTGCTGCGAGTCTCCGCCATAGCGGCACATCTCTGGCAGCGGCGGCCGCAGCTGCAGCAGCAGCGTTAATCTCCTCGAGTCTGGATTCAACACAGCGCTGAGCACCCTTGACGTCTTCCCTCTCAGATGCACAAGTTGGTGTGGCTCGGTAAAGCCGCGAAAGAAGGAGCGGATATTTTGTCACGCGTTGAACAGGTACCTTCAATTACAAACAGATAAGCCTTTCAAATTAAAAGTTAATTTTTTTCATTAGTAATTTTATATGAAACATTAGTAGTTACGAACTAGATGTTTAGGATTATAAGGTATTTTATTAACGGATTCAAAACCACAACAAGTTTACCATGAGGAACGAGTTTAAGTTCATTCTCCTCAGAACCGCATTTTCCATTTGCGAGACGCGCAAGAATATCCTTAAAAGTTCCTTCTCCTTCTCAAGTCCGGCTAAAAGCAATGCGGCGCCTGCTTGTTTTACACAATATGATTGAAAAGCTGTCAACATTCCTGAACATTCCAAGAGAATCTTACCAACGTTTACAGTCAGTAAGTCCTAAAAGATGAAATAAAATATTATAATAAAACTTGATCATTTACTTGAAGTTAAAGATTCCAAGTATTCGTAACAGCCTAATTAATAATTAACTAACTAACCTCATCTCCTTGTTCCACTGCAATTTCAAGAGCGTCCCTTAATTTTTCCGAAAGAACTTGGTTGTTATCAATTAACTCTTCAACATTTAAAAATATAGCGCTCAATTGTTCTTGCGTTAGAAGACCGGCTACTAACATAGGTTTGTAAAATTCTTCAAGAATTATTTGTAAATCACGTCCATACTTTTCTTCAGTTTCAACAATTTCTGTTATTATTTCCTTTCTTTCTGTTCTTTTCTTCGAACATTTACGGCAAACCAATGGAGCAAAAACTGATCCTGTAACAGTTATGATATATATGATTTTTTTTATTACAATTTGTAAAAATAAATATTTATTTGCATTTGCATCACAAAAAACAGGAAATAAAAATTAGCATTTAGAAAGGATCATAATAAACAAAAACTATACACAATGCTTTATGAATCTAAATAAAATATTTATTCCAAATTGTATACCTTGTTCTGTCACTTGCGTTTCTACAGCAGTATCGCAGTCTTCACACAGATGAATAGGAGTGTCTTTATCGCTTATTGTGTTAGTCGTTGTTGTTTTACCCTGGAGCCGGCTTCTAGACGATTTACTCGTCTCTGAACCGACTCCAGAATCATTTCTCTCTATTTCTGCTGATGTTTTCTTACAAACCATAACTTTTTCAATATTTTCCTGACTAATAACCAAAGAATTATCTTCACTTGAATCTGATGCATTTGATATTTGACTGGTATTACTACTTATGTGTTTTTTTACCACCTTGCTCTTATCTTTTGATTCACTATTATTATTACTATAATTAGTGATATAAGTCTCTTCATCATCTATGCCCCTTTCTTTAGCATCCACTAAATAAGACAAAATGTCGTACTTAGACGCCCCTTCAAAAATTGAACGAGACCCGCTTCGTTTTTCATCATCTAATAACAAAAGAGAATTTGGCGGTGGATTGGTGGGCAAAGGAGGAGGCATATCACCTATTTCTTCATAAATTGGGTCACTATTTAAGCGTATAGATTCATAGAGATGGTCATCGTCAGTGTTATTTGAAATTTCAATATCGCAAATGGCAGCATCCACTAACATTTGATAAAACTTCGATCTTGTAGAATTAGTATCATCTTCTGTTGAAAGTTCACTCGCAGACGCGTTATAACAATCAGACATTGGCTCCTGATCTGAAAAAACTCCGACTGCCCCACTTTCATATTCCATGCTCTCATAGGGAGCTGAACAAGCTTTATCATCTTCTAAAGTATCGGATGTTTGAATTTCTGATTTTGATGATGGTTCCAAATCTTCATTTTTTGGGACATGTATAATTTCATTCCTTTTATTTTCTTTTTTCACTTCTTCTTTTAACGATATTAATGAATTTTCGATAAGTTTCTCAATAGTTGGTTTACTGCCCTCTGATCCTTCTTGATATTTAGTCTCTTGAAGTTTAATTAACGAATTTTCTATCAATTTCTTGACTAAGTTGGAATCAAGCCCTTCTGCTAGATGAGCAAAAAATGGGTCATCAAAAAGCTTCGTTATAAAATTACCACTTTTATCTGGATTTTCAATACCTGATATACTTCTTTGACTAACACTGTTTAATTCCTGAGTTAAAACATCCTTTTTACCACAAACATGAGGAATAAGATTACGACGCACTGCTTCTACTGGATCATTTAAAATAGAAGATATTTCATTACTGCTCACTAAATTAAATTGATCTCCCTGACTATCATTATAAAAGTCTTCATAGGTATTTGTATCCTCGGTACTAATATTTTGTCCTGGAAAAACAGCTCCTATATATATTTGACTCTTAGATTTCTTCATACCTTCTTGTGGACTCCCAACACTAATTGTGACTGTAGTACCGGTTTGATAAGTATTACATGTATTACCATAATCATCATTGACAACTACAGAAGATAGATATATTGGTGTATCGTTGTTAACATTCATTGTAGAATAACATTCATTGCCATTTATCTGAATAGAGGTTTTTCTAGGCTCAAGTTCTACATTTTTACAAGTATCTTTACTGTTTTGTTCATCAGCATCATCGGAATCAAATTGTTTGATTTTCAATATTGTTTTTTGTTCCCTATCATTGGAATCAGACCATTCATCACTGGTCGAACTTGTAGAATTGTTACGGACGAATCTAGTTTTAACGTAATTGTGTTTCTTAGATTTTAATTTTAAACGTGGTGGTGGTTCAGGAGAGCAAGATATTTCACGCCTTAAGTTCTTTAAAACTTTAGTTGTTATTTCACTGTTATCACTTAAATCACCTGTATCTACTTCATTTTCATTTCTAATAGATACAGAGTTAGCACTCATGTCTTCAGTGTCTTTTGTGTGACATTTATCAGTGTCACCTTTATCAGACTGAACTGTTGATTCTAACTCATTTACAAATTCTAGAAACACTTGACTTTTATAACCATATTTATTTTTACGTAAGGCCATCGTATCTAAGAACTTTGGAGGAGATATTGTTAAAGTTGGAACTAGACGTTCTGATTCTGAACGCCTTAAAACAGGAATTTTTGGCACATGGTTATCTAAAACAAAATAAAAACATATTACATATTACATTTATACATTTATTTTACTGAAAATGAGATCCTTACCTTCAACATTATTATCTTTGCTTTTCTTGATATATTCTCCTTGTGTATTAACATTTTGCTTTATTATATTTTCACTTTCACTATTCATTTCAACTTCTCCATAAACTCCAGAATCGTTTAACATTTCATTTATCAAATTTTGTACATTACACTCCGTAGTAACAGTTTCATTTGTCTCTAAACTTTGACTAACAACATCGCCCTTGGCAACAATTTCCTCTTCTAATTCAATATTCGTATTTGATTCTGTCACAATATTTTCATGTAAGTTTAGGTCTGCTGTGTATATTACTTTAGTTTCTTCTTTTTCAACCAGAAATTGAACTCTTTTTCTTTGATGAATATTTTGAGGTAAGACCAAACTTTTATTATCTTTAGGTTTTGGAAGATAAAATTGTGACGAATTAAGACGTTTACTTTCAAATGATTCCTCTTTAATTTCAATCTTTCCATTGGAATCATCTGGATCATAACGTTTGGGTTTTTTTAGTATAGATTTTATAGTTTCCTTGTTATTATTCTTGAACTTGGGACTTCGAGAGGTATCTACAGCTATTTTGGTGTTAAAATTCTTATCGGGTAATCGCTGATTATCACTTTCACTATCATCCTCTGTTTTATTATATCTTAATCGTCTCGGTGGTCTTTTTGGTGATACACTCTTTTGTTTCAAACGGTTTGAGGGAGATGTAGATTTATTCCTGTTTTTATTTAGTGGAGCTATTTTATTTTCATTTTTTATATTTGGTAAAGATAGTGCCATAGACATATCTGTTGATTGAAAGTCATAATTTTTGAGATCGTATTTAACAGGGTCGTATACTGATATTTCGTCTACACTACTAGATTTTGATTCATTTGACACTCTTATTCTTTGTCCTCCTATTGCCTTAACATTGGCATCATTTTTACCCTTACTTGAAGACCGGTTACTATTTTTACCTGAATCTTGGAAACCTTCAACAAAGTCATCATCAAATTCTATATCCACGGTGGATTTAGAATGTCCTCCTGCTTTTACTAATTCGTAAGGGTTTATATCACAAGAGAGAATGGATTTTTTTTTGTCAGTTGTGATGGCATCCTCATCTATCCATAATTCATTTACCCTACTGACAGATTTACTACGATTTTTATTTAATGATTCCGGACTTGTTTGCTTCGTTTTCACTCTACAAGGACTTATGCTTTTCGCTCGGGATCTTGTTGTAGAAAATTGACTTCCAATTCTCGTTTCGTGAGGTGGAGCTAATCTACTTCTACGCATTAAATCATATGGATCTGAGTCGCCATTTGGCTTTAAAATGCTAGGACGTGATTTAGAACTAGGAACTCTTACAGTACCAGCTCTTAGTAAGCCTGCATCACGGTTTACTTGAGGGCCTCGTACAGTACCACCTACTAATAAACGAGGACTCTCAGCTATTGTAAGAGGTAAACGAGATCCTTTGCATTTCTTACATATACTGACTTTGGTTGAACTGGTTTTTTTAGTACCATTTAGGTATTCAGGACAGGAACATAATATAACAGCATAGTTGTGTGGGGTTGGTTTTTGTGGAGTGCTTATTAATACGGGTCCAGGAATGTCAGGATACGCTGAAAAAACACTTGGCCTCACAGACGCTGCTTGGGTTCTCACAGAACCGTACAACCAAGTTTCCGCATACTTCATGGATTTCGATAATGCTGAACCACCTTGACCACTAATAGTACCATACATATATGGGCTCTCAGGGGATATTTCAGAAGATTTAGAACTTGCAGATGTATTAAGCCTTAATTTTGAAGACCACCGTTTTGACCTCGTCGCTTCTGGTGCTTCGTATATCTGTAAATTAAAGAAACACGTATTTTTAATAAGTGAAACATTCAACAATACAATTATTACAACATAATGATAGTTTGTGAATACCATATTTGCCATTCTATAAAACAAATTGTCGTTGGCGCTTAATGTTAAAAATTTAATAGATTTTAGATATTTTTTTTAATTTCTAATTTCCTTACAAACTTATAAACATACGAAACCAGCTTGAAAACTGGAGATTACAATAAAATACTTGCTTTTTTATCTTCAACTATTTAAAAACACAAAAGTTGCTTCAATATTTATACATATATTTGTAAAAGTGGTTGTTATAATTTAAAATAATTGTATAGAATTATATTTAGCATTTATATTTGGTATTGCACATTTAGTGTACCATAATCCTGACTATATCATTGTACCATCACACCAACATCCAGACAAAATACTAGAGTTATAGAAATTTATTTAACGTTCTGCCTTAATGTTAAATATATTAACAGTTTGAGTTCAGAAAAGTTTTCAATTTATAAAGCCAAGATAAATAAGTTTATTTCAGAGCACATTGTCTTCGTCTCAATTAACTCTTATTGACTTAAAGTAAATAACGTTGAAGTATTTCCTTGTTGTTTTAGTAAGCAATTAAATTTCTTTGAAAGCTCCGTATATTATTTATACTTTATAAATAAAATTTTCAAACAAGACTTAAAACTTTATAAATTTTGGAAAATCATTTAAAACGTGGTGTATTATGTTCATATTATATATGTTGGTAAAAATCTAATTCATACTGAAAGACAATAGGTGAATCTCGTTCCAGATCAAGATGTCTAATAAAACAAACCGGCCGGCCTTTTGTGTTACGGCATGCAGCCCCACAAAACACGTGACCAATACCAACTCGTGATTGCAATCAGATAATCTCTGTATTCACTCCAAAATTGCCATGCGGGAACGTTTGTGAATTAAGCAAATTAAGAGATGAAATCGCACTAAACTTTAACTTTATTTATCTTTCCACTCATAATCTTCTAGCTCGTAAAAAGTAAAACCAATAGTAAAATATTTTCATAGCATATGTTCACAGCTTAATCCTTATTATATATGTAGATCTTTTATCTACAAGACATTACATTTGATAATTGTCATCAAATTGTTTATAAACTTTTATAAAACCACTAATTACTTAGAAGTAAATAATTCATAAACTTAAGTCTCGTTGAAATCACATTTAATACTACTTAGAGGAATAAATATTCTGTAAGCCCATCTTCAATTCCGAACAATAGCCATTGTACTTCAAACGTTCATAGAAATAATATAGCCGTAGTTCAGTCACACTGGCAAATAGGCATTCAGTGAGTTAGGCAGTTTCAATTACCTAGTACAATTGGTTAACGGATCAAATGTTAGGCAGATGATAGCACTTTATACCTATTGTAAAACTAAATCAATTTATTTCCAACTTTGCTGGAATTTATAAAATAGCCTGTCGCGCTTAAACTAATTTTGTTTCACTATTTCAAGATTTTCAGGAAAACACATTTAAACAAAACTATCATCCTTTAGAATATTACGCCAATTTATTTGTCAACGTTTTCTTCGACGTTTTGATAAATAAAATTTACGAAAAATATTTAAAAACGAGTTAGTCAATAAGCAACCGCTAGCCTTATCTATGAATGTTTATAACTCATAATGTTTTTACTTCAATTAAATATATTAGTACATTTTCTGTATTTCTAAAAATACCCAGTATAAATGTCATCACTGCAATGTTAAAAGCTCAAAGATAAATCGTCTCAAGAGCGCTATTTCATTAGGCTGCAGAAGCACCAGTTCTATATTCATTACATTTCCAATTAAATTTCTTTTTCAGATTCTAATCTTATTTCATAAAGTAATAACAATTCAATAGAATTGTATAAAAAATGGAATCTATATATAGTTAATGTATATAATTCCATTTATAACATTTTAAGACAAACGAAGTAGGAAAGTTACTACAAATTATAGCATTACTAAAATCATCAAAATTACTAACTGAATTACTTAATTGGAATATTTATATTTTAAACATTTTTATATACTATTTTGCTAATTATTTATTAATTGCATAGTTTAATAATCAAATACCTAAAGTAATAATTTGGGAAACAAAAATGGATTCACAAAAACAAAAGTTGGACTAAAGGAGCACATCAAAGCTTAAAACAATTCGAGATATAAAACAGATTACTCGAAATTGATTCTGCTAATGAATAAGTTATTTGAACGAAACGTTTGTTTGGAACGCAATAAAATTAATTGCCCTGAAACTTTGTCGAAGCGCCCTTTTGTTTGTTTGTAAAGAAATACAAATCTGGCGGTAAGAATTGGTCTAATTTAAATCAGGTGATTTATTCAAAATTTAAATTATATTAGCTCATGTCAAATAAGGATATAAGAATTCATAAGATTCATGATAATATAACTCAATATGAAAGAAATGGTCGAACAAACTTAGGAAATCTCACAATAAGTACATTCATTTTACAAACTGAAGCCGAGGGCGATACAAGACGGTGAATCCGCAGAAAACTTCAGTGGTTGTTGAATACACTTTATTTTTATTCGAGTATTCGATAACAGTATAGTTGGAACTTTCTTAGAGATTATCCGGATACTTCGAATGGGATCAAGTATCTGCTTTCACGGATATATACTTTAACTGTACCATTTTCTGAAGCCGGATATTGAACATAATACCTTATTAGCATCCATCATCATCCATTACTATTAGATTTAAGAAAATGTAACCCAGCGGTAGCCCATTATGTACGTAATTGAATCAGGCATTAATAACACAAAGTTATTGATGATGCTAAATAGAGATGGTAAATGAAGATTGATAAATATTTTAGGATTGAAAACCAGCCGTACCTAGCGCATTTGAGTTTTAGAACGACCTTTACAAATATTGTATCGAAAATCTAGTCTTAATATAAACAAACGAAATTTTTGACGACACATTTTCACGCAAATTTTGTGAAGCGGTTGTTTATGTTTCCTCGTGCAAAAGTTTTTAATTGTCATATGAACTGACAGTATCTGCGGAAATTTACCTGTATGTCTATCTTTTTAGAATACATTTGTGAAAACAATCTGACAACTTTTTATTTCACTTTATAATTTAATGGAATTTATATTTAAAACATTTTAGATATTCTATGTTTTAATCCAAACGAAAGGTTATACAACAGTAACGCTTACGAAACCCCGGAAAATCGATATGTAATTCGATAAACAAACCAAAACCTTGTTTAAATGAAAGCTACAAAAACAATGGCAATTCTAACAAGGGATTTGTACAAAAGCGACTGGTTTCCAGCCTCATTCGCACTTTCAAACGATTTCCTCGCATCGCGTTACTGTAATGTTATAACGTAACTGAGCTGCAACATACGATACTATAATAACCTTCACATTCCTTTTGATACCCCCGCAGGTTTCTGGCATCGGGTTTATCGTTGAAATTCTAACATTTCTTTCTTGTACTGAAATTTATTTCTATCAATATAATAATGTAAAAAATTTTGTCATTTATATATGATTTATTGTTTTTATTTGTAAAAAATAATAAAAATATTACGACGTGTCGAAGTGACAACGATAGAAGTTACACATTTCAAATATATGTACATATGTATGTATTTATAACTTATATTTGGTCATAAGGCGGTTGCTTTGAATTTGAAATGGTAGTATTATGTAATTAGAAGTATATATAGAAGTAGACATTACTACAAGGGTTAAGTTGATCAAAAAAAATATTGTGTAATAAGTTATCCCCCAACATGCCCCATACAAAATATTTAATTAAACGCACAACGTGACATACAAATGTAACAAGTACTAAAACAAGTATTAAAACAATAATACCGGTAATGTATATTTTCAAACACAGATAAACCGCAGCTAGGCCTCCGGGGATTCAATCTGATACGATTTCAGGTCACCCCGCTAGAGGTTACAATGATATTCTAATGGAACTAGAGACAAGCACTAGTCATTTGTTGACTGGGAAATGTAGAACTATTTTTGTTGATGGTAGCTTAACATGGTACTGTTAAATAGTCTTTTCATAACCGGGTTTATTAAGAGACTTTCTTTACTTTTCTATAAAAAAAATCTGTAAAGTAATTATTTCTGGAACGTTTTTCATTAATTCATCAAGGATATAAAGTTAACGTATTCTCGAAGACAACACTATCAAAATTTTTCTCGCTTAAGTTATTTTAAGAGATATTTTCCAAATCGAAATCCAAGACAGTTCTTATGGTATTTCACAGTTTTCAATATTTCATGATGTTGATCAATTCAAAGTTACTTTAAATCATTTGGACGCAAAATTTATAAAGTGTTTTTCTTTACATGTATTTTACTACATTTTGAAACTGTTACGCTTTGAAAACAAAAGAAATACCTGAAGAAGATAGGACAAATTATATCTTCAAATCAAAAGATTCTTGTTAAGTGAATACAATGAAGACAGCGTTTTCAGCCTTACGAGCTAACGCTGTTAACCTGTGCTACGATAAAATGAATTTTATAAGACAAAAGTAAAAGAAATTTTTATAAAATACTGATGATGGTGAAATAATATGAGACTTTAAATAAAAAAATATGAATCTATATATATATATAATTTCCCTTCCAAGAATAGATGCGCTTATTACTAAAATTGAATTTGAAACAGAAAATATAGGATAAAAATTCATTATCGCCGGGCAAGATTTTCAAGTGTGGAATACCGTGTTAGGTTAGGTAGGTAGGTAGGTTTACTAATAAAGTTATTGTTCCTTGACTCGAGCTGGTGAATTTTGTGTTTAATTTTTTGAACCGACATATAACGTCAAAAGATTTTTCGGTGTGTATGTATGTATTACTCTTACTTAGACTGTACTGGCCACACAAATTGTTATGAATACACACCTATTACAATACTGTCTATATCTACTTATCGAATATTTTTCCTTTCTTTTAATACTCCACATTATTTTTTATAGTTTCTACGTGCGATTGTCAGCGATTTCGCAAACATCTTTAGGTCGTGTTAAAGCCATTGTCCTTGTACAACGGTTGTAATAGTTTCTGTCTCCCCATCCCCTTAATTCTCTTAAGATTGAATTTATATATAATATTCTGTGCCTACAAATTCGTGCCTGTGGTCTTTAGAATTGATCTCATACAGAAATGTGTTAAATGTGTGAAAAAACAATAAATGTGATAAACAAACGGCTGCGACATCTAGTCTGTATCACGTGACAAGACAGTCCAACTATGAAGCCAGGATTATGCAGTAACTACCGAATAAATTACAGCTAATATTTTATTTTCATATTTAAAATATAAAGTTTAATCAAAATCTATTGAAGATTTTGTATGAAAGAACAGCAATCATCATTTTCAGTACAATCGTACTACCTTCGGTATATAAAATATAAATAGAATAATTGAGTAGAGTTGGTTTAAAATGTTAAACTAAATTAAAATGCTATTGATTTTTATTTAGATGAAGCTGCGTATAAACTTTCGACGAAATCTGATTGAAATAGAACATACGAGATTAAATCTGGTCTTTTCAATTCATTCAAAGCATACAAAAAGCGTTTTCGTTTCGCTTTTATCTTTTAGCCAATTTATGGCTTACATTCTTGTCAACGGATAAAAAAAAATATTTTTTATGCTGACTTATAAAAAATATAATAAGGTTAATTCGTATATTAAAAATATAGTTATGAAGAAATAAATTTTCATTCGTTTTTGAATTAAAAATGTGAATAACATAAGTTTTGGGCCCGTTCATAACAATCTATTCACTGAAAACGTATGTTTTTTACTATTCCTGTATACGCGTTTTCCCTACAGAGCGCTGCCTTATTATATTTAGAATTTTTAAATGATAAACATATCGTAATACAAATTATATAATTTTCAAAAAAAATCTTTTGTGATAGTGGTCAATCATAAAATCAAGGATTTCAACTAACAATGAACCAACAAGTCAAGTAACCTTAAATAAGTTATTACTTTGTTATAACTCGTTTGTCAAACCTCTGTAAAGAAAATATTGTATGCAATCACATTTTCCATTAATTTGTTACCTCATTACTAACCTTCATGGCATATCCATTCATAAACTAATTACACTTTTTCGCAAAAATATCAAATGATAAAAATGAGAAGCAAAAAGGTCAGTCTTTTTTATTTTATTCTATGGCTTCATTCCATGAATTTATACCTTCTAACAAAGACCGATTCCAAAATTTTCTCGTATATTTTGGCAGCTTGTTCGGTTATTAGGTACCGGTTGCTGTATTGAAAACAGTTGTTCTTTCACTGATGTGTTCAATAATATACGAGTTTTAAGAAATACAAGTCTTATTATAACAAAAATATATAAATTTAGCTTTATCAACTATGACCGCACTATGTATCTGTTGTATCGATGCAAATATTTCGTATAAAGATTTGACTAGCCGAAGCAAAATTTCCATTTGAATGAAATATGTACGTGTCCTGAAAATAATCCCGTAACTATTTTATATTCTATATCACTGCCATTCAAACGTATATTTAGAATGCGTATCCGAAGCGTTAAAATTTTATTGATCAAAGTTTTATGCCGCTGTATAAAGTGTATGGGTCCTTGCGATGTGTAAAATCGGTCTATTTTTATGTCCGCGAAAGTCGTAACTTTTGAGTGGATTTTTTTTATTCCTATGACACTTTTCAAACTGTATTTCGGTTCTGTATATAAAAATCAAGTACTTATTTGTAAGTAACGAATTCTTGTTAAACATTCTTTTTACTATTCATGTTTTTTGTATGAAATGATACGATAAAGCTCGGTTTTGAGTATCAATATATTTTATGCGCTCGTTCGATGTCTCTTATAGCATTCGCGATATGGAAATATGAATAAATAAAATGAAAGCAGAATGTTAAGGGAGTTGCTGAAAATGACAAACTTTTGAAACTACAATACTCTGCTTTAAATTATGAAATAGATATCTAAAAATACAATTTTATTTGTATTTCTTTCATCGGTACATAAAATTTAATTTTTAAATGAAACATACATTTTTCTATAGTAATTTAATCAGTATTATACATAAGCAGTGTATGTATATCACTACGTATATGTATTATTATATACATATGTTCAAAATCAAATTAATACCGTTTTTGAGGTAGAACATATTAAATCATAAAAATAATAATAAATGTACAGTGATAATGAAAGTAATTTTATAATACATAATAAGAAAATTTTTAAAAACTGCTATTTTATTAACTACAAAATTACCTCAGAAGCTTATCACAGTTTCTAACTTTTGTACGCTATAATTTTTTTATATAATGTTGCTCCAATATAAATTCTATACAATCGAAAATATCATAAAAATATGTCTGGTATTTTTTCCGTGAAGAAAACAACAACTTAAGCGAATCCTACAAGCTAATCCTATTGTTACTTACATACTAGATTTACATCTAAATTTATATGTATAAAATTAATTTCAAATGAGGTATATTTTAATAAAACATTTCTTTCTGTTTGAATCGATAGTGATACTTTCATCTCGTCTACCCGTGATCTCGTGACGGTCTCTGCAAAGTAATAGAAATGTCGGGTTTCATGCTAAAAAATAGATATATTCTAGCTGAATACAAAATTATAGTTTCTTTTAATATGTACTTTTCTTTGAAAACGTTGGAATCATTATAGTAAGGTAATAAATTTTTATTTTCATAGAGAAACATAATAAAATAATATAAATATATTATTTTATTGAGAGAAAATTCTTTTTATCAATTCTAGGAACAATATTAATTTCTAATAACATAACCATCTTAAACATCATAGTTTCAATTACATGAGAGATATATTTTTATAATTTTAGAGCATTGTATGGAATCTCGGCTCAATTTTCTAATCTCATATTCATCTGAACCGATAATAGATTTAAGAGCTCCAGTATTATTAATTGAGCTTGATTTTATTTAATACATACGAAAGCCGAGAATTCCTTATAAGATAATCAGATGACGCGGTATCGTAATACTTCAAACATTAAGCAAACCAAACCATCGATGATATGTATTGAATATTGCTTTTATTTTAACAGCTTTAATACTGTGATACAATAAATTTAAAACAATGACTTTTATCAAACCAGATGTACCGTTAAATTTTCGAACCTCCCGAAGTGATTTACCGTAAAACGTAATTTAAATCAAAAGGTGAACCGTATAAGGTTTATCGGATCGCACAATTGTCGGTACCGTTGGATACGCCCTCTGCCCTAATTACAATATCACAAATTTTGTGTCCTTATTTTTTTTATCAAAATTAAAATATATACAGATATTTTTTCTATAGACTCTATTGAATTAATGTAATGTTATAATATCGAATAAGAAGAATCGAAATTTTCGTAACCTGATCGAATGTGTTTTGGGTTAAGTCAGTAATTTAAAATTTTCTGCTTGTAATAAACGAATATTTTAAACGCGTTAACTTTCAAATTCTTATATTTTTTATCATTTTATTCATGAAATTGAGCAATATTGCTTTTATATATGTAAGGGAAGGGTAGAGCTTACGAGATTAGCGCGATACTAATCTTTATTAAACGATATAGTTAGTCTATACCCAATACTTTCCCTATTATAGTGTTAGTGAGAGTGACTTTCTAGATCTGCTTTATTAATACAGGGTTTGTAACAGGTTTTACAACTTACAGTCATTGTTTCAAGTGATTTCTTTCTCAAATGACTTGATATCCGAAAAGTATTTTTGATTGGCGCTGTCAGGAATTATGCATTTATAACTCCTATTCCAATCACGACTTATAAAGGCTAAGGATCATTCTGTATGATGTCTGGCGTAAATTAAATCTTTACTGTTTGTTGGTGTTATTTTTATTAGATGGAAAATTGGTAAGAGGAAGATTTGGGATGAAACTAAAATATTTCGGATTTAATACGCGATTTTTTATTAATTTAAAACTACATAATCCCGACGTT
>DVQP01000703.1:0-20006 GCA_018231745.1 Danaus eresimus
TTATATAAGGATTTAAATAAGTAAAAAGTTCTGAAATTAAATCATTTTTTATTAAAAATGTGAATAAAAATAAAAGCGAGCGTTTAAGTATTCAGAATGCTATAGGTACATATATGTTATTGCACATAAGACGTTACAAGACTATCGTAATGCGAATTAACATCCGGCAGTATTCTGAACAACATAGAACAGCTGTTGTGACCGAAATAAATAATAATTTTACTAACAATATTATTGTGTGTATTATACGCATATAACTTTTAAGTAAATTGTCGTTCCCTAATATATGATACGTAGTTTTTAAAGGCTAAATATTGTATAATAACTTAATACAGGTACATATTGCATTAATATACTTGTGTAATTCTTTATTTTCTCGAACATTCACAAAGATCAGTGTTGAGCAGCTAATTAAATTATCAGAAAATTAATATTCCAACAAACAAAAACGATCAAAAATATCGAAACAAAATTTTCGTATACACTCTCTTATAGACAAAATTTTAATATCAGTCGATCTTTCTGGAAGTAATTTGCAAGAAATATATGAAAAATATAAATTCCAAAACAAATTTGTATCGCTATTGGTCCTCATATCAACAGTCACACTCACTCAAATTATTTGTGTCACTGTAAAAACGAACGAATGAGTCGTATGAAAATAAAAGTAACATTTAAACCTTATAAAAATATTTTGCTGTTTTTCGATTCATATAATGTTTTCGTTATAGAATATCTTCTCTGTTGTCCGGTGACAGTCCAAAAATGTTCAGTTCCGGAGATTATATCAGATGAAAGCTGTTTTGTTACTTAATAACTTTATAATCAATATGTCAAATTATTTAATTGCATTCGCGTAGAAATTAATGAATTATGTTATATACTTATTTAATGTTGTTTCTCCTTAACAAACGTAAATCATTGATTTAAAGTATTTTGTTAAGCCATTCAGACATTATTGTTATGAAATCAAATAGAATATGAACAACAAGATATATATTTTTTATTGCAAAGATTCTTATTTATTTTTCGTCTTTAATTTCCAGCATCTTAATATAAGTTAGTGTTTAAATGTTTCTCATCAAGCAATGGAAACACGTCAATTAGTGAAACTTTGTATGAACGATGCAAGTCGTAACTCTTTTATGTTACACTTCTACTACCAACCATGATATAAGGAAGAGATCGTGAGATCATTCAATCTCGAAATCACCATTAAAAGTATATCTATGTAACAGTGAAAGTAATGAAACGTTCAAACTAACTTTTTAACGTTGAGCAATTAAAACGTATGCAAACGTAAAATCCGTATTCACGGCCCGTAAATGGCGTATTACGTAAAACAACCAAAAAAAAAATGTTCCTGTTGAATTTTAATTATCGCCAGTAGGTTTGGATTCGTTCAGATAGTTTTGCAATGTCTGATGTGCAATAACATACCTACATATATAGTATGCTGAATATTTAAACGCTTGCCTTTAGTATTTTTATTGACATTCTTAATGAAAATGAATCTCAATTCAGAAAGTGTTCGTATAAATCTTTCATTATATATATTTAAATATATGTAATTATAATTCGTGAAACTTTAGCTCAACTGCCAAGAATACTTAACCAGCTTCTGACACGCACAAAAATCGTTTCATTTAATAACCATGGAATGATGTTCTCAAGATTTTCGGAGGTCACTTCGACTTTAACGACCCCCATCCAGCCGAGCGCATCGCCTTATGTTACACAGGTGTGCATTATAAAGGGGGGGGGACCCTATTTACAACCTCCATGTAAACTGCATCAACTTTGTGAAAGTTTTATTATTTGTGAGGTTAGACCTTGAGGTTAGGTCTTTTGTAGTTCGAAAAGAAAAAAAAAACATAAAAATATTTAGTATACAATTATGATTGTTTTAACCGACTCTATTCAAAGCCACAACGGCTCAAATCGCAAAGAGACTGGAATTCTATACCTCAAATGTCACAGGTTCGAAGCCAGCACTCTACTATGACTTTTTTATTTTGAAATCAAATCATAAAATGCTATTAAATCCTAAACCGTAACCGTACAAACGTACCACCATTTTCTATATCTTTACATCATTTATTATTTACAAGTGTACAACATTCTCTGATAACAACGGATCCGCTAAACATGTACGTCGTGGCTACGTTTCTACGTTCAACGTTTCATAAAGCCATACGAAGGAATAATACATTGTAAGGGATAATATAGCATTAAATTTAATGAACGGCTTGTGAAATGAAATATAAAAATTATAACACAAACTATGGAATTGTCTACTAAAAATACTGATGTTCTTAAAATATTTTAATGATGTTTAATGACTGGAAGATAGTTTAAAGTATTTCACTGAATTTCACTAGTCTTTAGACTTGTGAAGTGTTTGTGTGTATATATATTATTGTGTGTTTGTTTTTACATCACGCAAAAACTACCGAACTTCATAAAGCTATTTTATTATACATTTTATTAGACACTGTGATAACGCTAGAGGGCAGACTTTAATTTCTGTCCTCCGTCTTTAAAATGACGCACTCAATAAACAAAAACGCGGCAGGAGCCGTCGGTATAACATAGTGTTAATTTGAACGTAATAAGTAAAAATCACATACTGTTGACGTAATATTGTATTACGTAAGGTGAGAATTCTTGAAATGTTTGCTAAGAATTTTTTGTGTAACATTATAATTATTTATTCGAAAAATATATATTTTTAAACATTTAAATATTTATATTTTTATGTATGAAATGCATGTTACCTGTCTTGTTACACTATCTCTACACCTCGATAGTATTCTTAATACTACACAAAGGTCAGAGTTTGTATGGTCTGTACATTATTCATTGCCAATGCGATGCAGCACATCTACTGTTATTTAAATTGATGAGAAGTCTCAAGGTATCTAGGTTGGACGACTTACATATTGAATAACAAAAAAATATATAATCCTCGTCATATTATTAGAAACTATCATCGGAGAAAACATGGTAATATAATAAACTAAATATTTTTATTAACATATATTAATTATTATGTGGTTTTATAAACAAAACTCAAGTACATTTTAAAAGACCTTCGTACGTCTCGTTAATTCTTCAACCTTATTGTACCTTACATTATATATCAGCTGACGTTTTAGTGCGATTAAATTAATTATTGAAAGTATTGTTGTATATGTTGGCGCCACATCGAGGACTACTTCGACATATCGCTTACATGCGAGTAGGCTCCGACGAGGTTGCCTATGATACGGGCCGACACAATTGAGTTACTCCTACACATAGATAATAATAGAAATTCAGTATAGAAAAAAATATCATACGTAATAATGTCTGTGGCGCCAGAGAAATAGAAAATAAATGAGATAGTAATATGTATTAATTGTTTTTTACTGTTAATACTTATTTACATTGACGTCCTCGCTCCTAGTGATAACTACGAAAATAGTTCTCTTGATGCGCTAATCGGCTGGAACAATACAATGTCATATATTACTGTATGTATATTTATAGCTACATTGAAAATTCTGAGACGAGTCAGTTGTGGTTTACCTAGATTTAGAGTTATTGATATTGTCTACCATCACGAAGGGCTGGCTCGAAGATTATATCGCGACCGGTTCTTGGGACTATTTTTTTTTTATGTATTATGTTTACAAGTTTTAAGTTATATTTTTTTAGATTAAATCAAGACTATATGGTTTTCCAAAATTAATAAGAACGCGATAATCCTATGTATATTCATTAGACGTGGTAGTTCAGCTCGTATGAGACAGCATTAAGATCGGTATGGTCCAGATGCTGCAGTCATCGTAGCACCTTCACTGGCAATCTGCACCAGAACCCGTCATTCGAGTTATTCAGTGAAGAATGTCGAATCAGCGGCGACATGTGCGGCCTCGCTGGCTAAATATATTGGCGGCGCTTTTTGTCTTCCGATTTCAGCTTAATTCAAAGGAAACCTGTTAGCCGACGGCTCGAATTGGTCGTCCGAAATCAACCTTCAAATATATTGGTAACATTACGTTACTGGCTACAGCCGAGAAATATTATGACATGGCAAAAATTTCCTGCATGCTGTTGCGAATGCAACTTTCTTTCTTACATAAAGTAACTCTTAATGGATTAAATAAAAAACAACTGGAAATACTTATAGCAAGACCGCTTCGTGTTTTATTTTCACGTGTAAGTTCCAGGTGACTACGATTTATAAAGATAGCTCTTATAAAGGAGATTTATGATTTCCTAAGAAATATTCCTTTGTTACCGTCAATTGTTCTGTGAATCATTGGAATAAAAAAAATAACGATATATAAAATTACAGACAGACAATGATTATATTTTCAGATCATAGTAATCGGACTACAATACTGAGACAATAAGTCAAATACGCTCCCCTAAGTTAATTGACTCTGACGAATAAATTTTGCCATTGTTTTTAGCTTTGTTTTCATCTTTTGTCTTTAGTTTTCAGATAATTCGTTCCACGGCATTGAATTCCGCTCAAAATAATTGTCGTTCAGTCCACATGGCCGTTTTAATGTTGGCCTTGAACCCACTCCTTTGGGATAATTGGTTAATAACACGCTCTTAATGAAATGTAGCCAAAAAACAATGATAAATTGAACATTACGCTCTTTAAACTTGTATCGAGACAAATGTCCCATGGGACGGGATGAAGCTTGTATTTTATATCGAATCATCAATTACGATGAGATGTCCGCTTAAATAGTAACGAGCTATGCAAACTGATCTAAATGAATGATACACGCTCTCTCAACAATCCTCACCTAATAGCGTTTCTTTTCCATTGACTTTTGGCATCGCTAAACAGCGCTCCCATCGTATATCTGTATCATGATCCTCAGTGACCTCTCCTATGACCTTTATTCATGGTCCAACTCTAATCTCGATTGATTAATGTTTCTATTTATTCCACCTTTATTCTCCGTCTGTCTAGTGTCCATTGAAATTCTTTATCATACGCTCTAAGCCTCTCCAATCCTGGCTCGCCCGCGCTCGGTACTCCTGTGCCATGTACATTGTGCTGATGTCTGCACGTTGTTTGTTTTATTTATGCAGCTTCTGTTATTTTATTCGCGGCCTCAGCAACTCTACTCATTATAAACAATTGTATTTGAACAAGAAACTTGGTTATTAAAATATTAGTTTTGTTTATTGGGAAATGTTTTGAGCTAATCGTCACTGTCTAAATATCAACTCCGACAGTTCTAACATTCATGTCTTATATTTTTGACATTCGACGATGTGTTTCTTAATAGTAACCCAACTGAGGTATACCTAGAACAGAACATCTAGCGCAATGTATTCGCCTTTAATGAGATTTGAAACTTTGAGGTTTCACAGCCTGTTAATAAATAACTCACGGTGAGATTTCTTTTATATTTTGGTTGTAAATTCTTATTGTGTTACATTATATGTTTATTCTTGTGGTGTTTTCGTCTGTGTCTTAGGCCAGAAGTAGTGGTTTGAGAAGCCAACCTTGAGTTTGTAACCTTTGCCACGGTCACTGTTTGCAAACAAATTTTATCGTGGCAAAACTTTTTATTATTATTTTTCAACTGCGATGCATTTTTTACATTGAATGTTAAATAGACATTTCCGGCTAAGTTTTATTCATTTCACTTTGTGGAAAAATTATTGATTCAAATAACAGATCATTAGACGCTTATTTCACTTAATTTCTTTTCACAAATTTACACCATTTTATTAACGATTCTTGACCTTACGTTGAAGAACCTTTTGAAATGTCGACCCAATTTTTTATAGGTGAGATAACTCTTGAACGCCTTCACTGGTCATAACATAAGTGGCGATTGATATTTTTTATATTATAATTTATATTTACACATAAAATATTGTAACTCTTAATATAAATAGACATTAAACAAATGATACACACATAATACAAGTTCTTCTTATTGATAAGAAGCGAATGAGAATTACACTCACCTGGGTCGCCAGTTGAGGCACTGATGAAGCTCCTCTCCCTGCAACGCTGGACCCAGCACCTGCATGGTGAATAAATTTAATCATAAGAAGTTTGTCTCGTTGGTCACAAGAACGAATGAATTATTGCTTTATTACATTAAATTATACATGAAAGGAAGTTCTTTGTAAAAAATTTGCTTGTTTATGGTCAATGATAAAATTATCTAAATATTACATTTTTTAGTAATTTTAATAAATGTCTGTCATCAAGTGATCATGGATCGCCAACGAATTTTCTGCTCGAATTATAAAACCGTGATGGAAAGTGGTGCGGAGTACGCATTCTTTTATCTAAACAGCACTACGCACGCGACACATCTACCACACAGATCTGATATACTATTTATAACGGTAATTAATGCATTGATAATATGTATCAAATATTTTTTGCGGCTATCTCCCTCGACTCCTTACAAAGTACAAGCGTAACGTGAAATCACACAAGAGTTAGACGAAATTTTAATGTATATAGTGTACATGTTTTACCCGTGACTTCGTTCGCGTGGTTATCGGAATTTAGATTAGAGAATATACATAACATGTGTTAAACCAATAGTTAAAGTAAACAGCTTACAGCCACATCTGTAGACATTATAAATTTTTAAAAGATATTTAATAATTTTATTATATTATTACAGTCAATATTGTGATTATGAAAGCATCTTGTCCTCTTACACTACACTTAAGTTATGTCAAAAAATGTAAGTTAAGTATACAAGAGTATTAGGGACATGGAGAGTGACCTCGTGCTCATCAGTAACTAATCGCTGGCTCAATGGAATCTGTAACAAGCTCGACCTTGAAGTTACCATACTGTAAACAGCATTTTAATTGTGACAAACGTTTCAAATTAAATAAAAAGACTGTTTTAGACATGACTTTGGGAACGAAAGAAAACTAACGTGTGGCCAACCCTCTAAATAAAACTCATATTTTCGGACATTCTCATCGCGTCAGCCGCGTGTGTAGTAATAAACAAAAAAACGCGTAGTAAATCCGAAAATATTAGTTTTATTTCAATGAATACTAGCGAAAGTCTGAGATGACAATCATTTGTAAGTTTATATTGTAGCAATTACATAAATAAATAAATATTCAAAATTACATAGCATGTTACAAAACACCGTCTACAACTTACAATAATAACACAAAAACGAATTGCAGACAAGAATCGGATCAGAATCATTACGGACGTTCAGCAAATGGAATGTTGCAATCATCAGAAAATTATATGAAAAAAAAAACGGAGATTCATTGAACTGTTACAGATATAACGGACGTTGTTCCTCAGGATATCATGATATCACTTCATGTAATATTAAAACAACCTCACACGTAACAGCACGGCAGTAATATCAGATCTCGAAGATAGATAGGAATACACTGAGACGAAATTCTGTGTGCTTAAAGTGCGATCCGAAATGGAATTGTCAGAGGCGTTTGTATTGACGGCTGTGTGAAGCGGTCATATTTGATTGATTAATTGAAACATGCGCCGCTTGACGCATCAACGCACAGCGCTTCAAGCGATCAATGTACCGATTCGCATCGTTTAAATGAAAATCAAGGGTCATACTTGAATTAAACGAGCGGCAGTCATAAAAATAATAAGTGGAAACTCCGATAATTTACTCGATAGAGTCGAATTACGGCTGCAAATTATAAACCATCTATGGCAGAAGAATAAAGGATAGTATTTATTTTTAATTCATATCAACAATATTACGAACGGATTCTTATAAAATTAGGTTCTGATTGTTAACATAGGAGCAAGAAGAAAATACCCTTTTTAATATTCGTTTAACATATTTATTTTTCGATAAGGTTTACAGCACAAGTAAATAGTCCTATATTCAGTCTGATATTCGTCAAAAAAATCGCAGTACGCGTGGCTATGTTTTGAATGAGCCACTGGTTCGGGTCGACGTAAAAAATATAAACAAAGCAGTTTATTTTTTTCGGGCGACAGTTCGTCTATTATCTAAGAGCGGTGACCTTGCCACTGTTTTGGCCCAACACCAGGTGTCGATGACTCCTATACACTTTCTACTTTGTTTGTCATTGATGCGAAGCAACTTTGCTCTTGCATTCATTATACGGAATCGTAATTAGTACTCGGGTTAACGTACCGCACCCTCAGCATGTTTACAAATTCAATGTTAATCATTATACAATGTTCTATTTTAGGACGCAATCGAATAAATAGTACGATGCTAAAAATATCGTTAATAGATTGTTATTTTATTGTTAATGGAGCCGGTGTAACGTCTGTGTGCTGCATGGGATGCACAATGTCAAACGTGTATATTAAAATGTACATCAAGATAAGACAATCTACATACCATACGGAATGATCGTCTCGGTCGACTCATACGTAAATAAACTGCCATCAAGTGGCGCTGTTCGTTATCTAGACCGCGGTTTAATGAGAGGACGCCGATGTGCTAGATACTACGACCTTGAATCACACTTTTTTTTTGCATTTATTTTATTCACTCGGAATAACTTCTTTGGAATGAATTCCTTTTGAACTTTCTTTTTTTTTCTCGCTAGTTATTCTCGTGTGATTGTATAACGCTGTCATGCCCTGTGTTGTTTGTGTGTAATATTTTATCTTTATCTTATGAACACCAGCGTTATCTTTTATCGTTTTTAAAACTGTTTGTCTCTGCGATGTAGATCTCTGCATCTCCTTTCTCTATAACTTCCGGTCAAACAGCTCGCCATGATAAGGCTCAGTTCACAAAGTTCATTGCGTTATAGCTGTCAGCGGTTACTAAGCAATCTCATTATATAAAATAATTTTGGATTAATATCTTTGTTGGTACAATATGTCAAGTTAAATTGATATTAATATATCCTTGTATATATTGGTAGTTGAATTCATAGCTGTAAATGCGAATTAAATATGAGTTAATTATTATTTTTTTTTATAAAAGCCATATTAGCACGCCGATGTTTATTTTTATATGCAGTTTTGTTTGTTAAGTCTACGGAATGTGATAATAGGATCAATAGTAGGAGTCCACACAGACGAGAGCCGCGACGCTAACTCGTAAAACGTGTAGGTGATATCGTTGTAGGTATGTCTTGTAATGATGCGTGGGAGTCGGGGCGCCAGCACCGCCCGCGTATATGCTGGGATTTAAATCCCAAAGTTGTAACAACATATTCAACTTGGACATTATGAAAATCTATTGACAGATGTTTAATATATAAAACGGAATTTATATTTATGTATTAGGATACTTATTTCTATTCAATACATGTAAGCTTGAACTCGTTATATAAACATATAAATAGTATGACATGCGAGGATGTTGCTTCGACAGGACGTGAACCAGTTCTTTATCAGGGACTGCATTCGGTTGAATAACTTACGGACGTTTAGATTCTACTGTAATGAACAATCATTCTCACATCCAGCGATCTTAATTATATACAAGCACACAATTCACACGAAATAATGCAACGATAGCAATCATGTAGCATATAATTAGAACTGGCGTATAATTTGTCACATCCGATGTGGAAACAAATTACGGAAACTAACGAGGAAGGAGGAACTTCCTTCAACATCACAGTTTTCACCGACACGGTGCTAGCGATCACTTCAATACACGCAGCTTGATTAAGTAAGTCATGTGTTTAATTGCTGCTAAGCCGCGGCTATTGTTTTTGCTGACACGTTTCGTGTGCCGTGTGCCGTGGGCCGTGGGTTGAGGAAGTTGCATCAGATGGTGCCGCTGGCCGCTCTCCTTCATAATCGACCGCTGACTCGATAGATTGTAGGTCAATACGGCTAGATGTTAAGTAATGAAGGTTCTATACAAATAATGAGATCTAAGACTTTAGAGAGTTTTCGTTTAAATGAAACTAATATTTTCGGGTTAGTACGCGGTTGCTGCAAAAGTAACCGAAACGTAGAGATATGTCGTTTTTGAAAATAATAAAATACCGCTTAGTAACACGAAAATATTAGTTTCATTCCATACACTCAAAGGTTTTTCTTGTGCTGTAGGTGTAATATCTCGATAGTTATAACTAATATTGCATATGAATATTAAGTGTAGTGTCGTTTGTGAATATTTGTCTACTGATATCCGAGATCACAGCGTCCGGACGTACCCCACTCGGCTCGCGTCCAAAATACCTCAAATTTCAATGCTTCTCGCTCGGTACTGACTTGCATATAAATACTTACCTCAAAGAGGAAATAAAACTGTTCGTATATTTCATGTTAACTGTTATATGATATACTTAATTAATCATGGCATTCGAATTGTTTGCCCCAGTTTCAAATTAATGACTGGAAATTGCTCACAGTAGTCCATTTCGTTAAATATCTGTGGAAGTAGTGATACAATTAAGTTCGCAGAGCACTTTGAATTGCATGCCCTTATTCAAATGGACGTATTCACTCGGCAACGATTTCTGAAATAAAATTTCTGCAATAATAAACATGGTTCTGTATTGTACTTTATTATAAAACTTAATTAACAAAAATACTATTATTGTCTAGAAGAGCACAAAAGAGCAAATAAAGTGGGTTCATAATAGAAAATCGTCGTCGTATTTTTTTTTTAAGTTGTTTAACGAAGAATCGTAATAAATAATTCAATTATCGTGATGTAATTATTATCCAATAGTTTAAATGTATTATTTACTTAACAAAAGTTATGTCTAACATTACGGTTTTCGTGTTATGATTGGTAACCAGTTTCCTCACACGTGATAGCCGTCTGACAGGCGAAATGCGAGGGCAATGTTGTTACATTACTCTGTTTGGCGTAATCAAAGACTTTAGACGTAGAGTTGTATTGACTATGGACATTCTCAGTTAATTTATTCACTACTTCACAAGAACAAAGACGCTGTTCTGACCCAGACTATATTTCACGTGGTCTGTCCGATTTAGATGCGACAGTAGATGAATTTGACTAAGTTTATACAAGAATTTTATTCGTATCAAACTATTTATTTGGGGTTTAATATACTAAAATCTATATCCGTGAAGAATAGAAAAAATATTTCAAGTTTTAATTTGTCGATATATAATCTAAATAATAATAATTGAGATTGGACGAGCAAAGAACAGTACACACACGCGATTAGTCAACTCCTAAAATGACTTACACGGACATTCACGATTTTGTTACAAGATATTTTTAGATCTTATAAGCTCTTCAACACATCGGATTTTTTACGCGTCTCGTGACAGACTCCTTACTAACTCATGCATATGAAAAGTACATATATTCTAAAGAATTGAATCCTTATTGAAAATAAACGGATTTTACACTAATGGGCTTTAATATTTTTTTTAACAAATTCTAAGTAAAACTCTCGGCATGCGTCTGTCAAAAATAGAAATTGAAATTGCTTTATAAACGTACAGAGAGGTAGGAAGTTCAAAGGTTATATTTGTTATAACAATTTTACAGCCGTAAAATGTAGAAATCAATGTGAACAGTAAGTTTGGAGAGCTCTAGTTTAATAAAGCTCTATTTGCGCGCCAGTTTCATTTTTAATTTGGTTTTGTCACGTCGCTTTTAGCTTCGTAACAGCTGTGAACGTTGTGATTAACAAAGATATTCCTACAGCCTTCACTAACTACTTAATGAATTGGAAGTAACTTCAATGTAATTTATAAATATATTCTTTATAACTCTATCAATAAATTGTTGGCTGCTTTTCAATTAGATTTCGTATCGTTGACAATTTAGAAATTTTGTTTCCTGGCGCGTAGAGCTCGTTTTGTGTACGAAGGAAAAAAACCGCATATATCACTCATACGAACGCAAAGGACTATATATATATGTATAAGCTAACTCGATATCACGCGATGCACACCTCTGTAACATCGCTGAATGCGAATGTTTATAACAAACTAACAATACAAACATAACAAAATAAACAATTTTCATTCACCACACGGACGCATTGATATCCACTAATGAAGTCATGTTATCCGAATTAATTTTATATCTCAGCATAATATTTGATTGTAATGATGATATCGTAAAAAACCTTAAAATACGTAACCTAATTGCTTTAAACTCGGTTAAGTATAAGACATAGCACCCGTATTTCCTCATGCCCCATCCATGAAGTGATTTTATATTTCTCATACAGGCGAACGTCCTGCTCCCATTCTCATAACTTGAGAACAATAAAGGTTTATGGCTTTTAATTTGCCGATGCAGGTCGGGGACCCCATAAACGTTGTTTATATTACATCTGAACGTTCTTATTGGCTTTTCACTTTTCGTTATTTTTAATTAAATTATGATTTCTATAGAAACTAACATTATAAGTTTTAAATCTACTGAAATTTAATTTATACTTCTAAAAGTGCTTAAATATATTAAAAATCTTTCACAATATGGCATTATAGGAAACCCTTTATAACATATCCATCAAGGAATTTATAGTGAAATGAGTCTCGATACAACATTAAGATAAGTATATTCGCCGATCCAATAACCAATTTTCTTGTCATAATGCAGTGGTTAGTAAAAAAGAATGCAAATGATTTTGATATAATAATAAAAAATATATATCATTATTATTAAATAGTCTCGTTTGTTGGGACAAGGCAAGTGGGTCAGTGGGTTTACACGAATATTTTTTTTCAGTTTCCAAATTTCTAGAGCGTTGATAATGGACTCGGTTCGCCTCAACGTACCACAATTAAATTAATTGTCAATGAGTTATTATACAGAGATTACTTTCAATTCGATTTGAATGTCTATGCTCATTTATATATATACATCGCAGGAATAAAATATTATTCATTGGCTGTTTCTAATGGTTATTAGAAACTGTACTATTCTAGACAGCTAAGGCGGAACTGGGAAATGTATGGCCCGAAGCGTCTGATGGCAGAAGATATGTGAAAGAAACAACTGCCAGCGAAAAGTTACGCAGGCGGAACACGTTTAAACAGCCGCTTGCATAACAACACATAAAAACCTACAATTTTAATTAGCATAACTCATATTTGGTACGGTTACAGAATTTCCCCATGTATATATAACATATATCACTTGAGGTTTCCATAAATCTCTGCTGTGATTAACTTTTAACGTCGTTTTAAGGCATCGATGTGAGTTAAAGACACTTCCACGTACGACCTTCGTATATTTTCCGGTACAGTAAGTAAGGTGTAGCGATATTGTGGTGTCGCCGCTCCTGTCGACCTGCCCCGATCAGCCAGCCGTTGATAAGAACCAAGTTATAGCATCGACAGCTTCGTCCATTGTTTCAAATTAAAAGCTCCGGTTTTTATAACATCGCAGATGTTTAAAATTCTATCATATTAACGAAAATGAATTAGATCAATTCATGGTCCTGAAAATTCTTAAGTTTCTTTAAAAAACATATTTGGTGCTAACGGTCTCATATTGTCTTGTGAACATTAGAATATTATTTTACCGTTTTGTTCATATTAAATGTTACTATTTTGAGTGAACAGGCTTCTTTTTACAATTTTTGTACTTAGATGACCATTTGTGCTTATAAATTGCGCGGTTTCTTTCCTAAAGATATCTTACTAACACGCCTTGACAGATCGAGCACTAACGAATCAGTGGTTAACTTAAATAATCTGTGCAAGAATCGATTTGATACGCGAAATGGTTTAAGGCATCTAAGAACATCTACTTGAAGCATTAACATGTCTATCCCATGTATGTTGGTTCCGTCGAGTGTATGATTCTCGAACTTTATGGTATTACTTGGATGTTCAACCAATAATGAATAAATTGTTGTGACAGTACACATCACAAATACATAAAACTAATGAAATAATAGTATGCAATTTAAATCTTTATTGCCAAATAGGATGTTCTGAAATTCCTTGATAGTTTTAGTCAGTTTAGGATGTTGGAACACCTTTCGATGGAATGCGTCTCCGTTGCGGTCATTTGTCGGAGATGCCGTCAGAATGGAAAATGGCCAACGGTTACTTATTGGTTATACTTTTAGTGTCTAACAGTATTGTGATGTTATTGGCAATAGTTTGTAATAAATATAACTGTATTCTATACAACGTTGGAGAAAAATTATTTAATATATTTATTTTTAACATTTATTTATTTTGTACTTTTTGTAATAAATGTATTACAATCCCGGCGTATATCTTGTACGCAGTACAGTTTGTGATTCTCCTTAAGGCTTTAATCACCGGAGATCACGACTTAGTCAACCATAGGTATGTATGTCCGTCTGTCGCATTTTATATAGGTATCTAAATAAATTCTACATTTCATTTCTGGGTCAATCTCCAACGGAGTAACGAAATTTCCAAGTAAACATTTTTTAGAATGCAAAACGTGGCATTTAAGTTTGTGCAATTTGTTTTTATGGGTCGGCTCACCTTCGTTAAACGATTTAGAGGCGATTGAAATGATTACAATGTTAAGAAAAGGCATTTTTATATCAAAATACTTATATTTATGAACAATAATGATATGAAATCCTAAAGTAAATGACAAGGCGACCTACAACGACTTGTATTCACAAAGCTTACATGACTTAAGAATTTCCGTCTGCAACTCATACTCTCAGACGATACCATTTCTAAGACCAGACAGACATGAACCGCCAATGGCCGGCATCGATAAAGAAATATGTATCTATGAAATCAAAGTTCCGCTTAATCAATTTGCAACGAAAATTGCTCCGACTGGAGATAATCCGCACGAGACGTGCAGGAATGTTTAATATTGTGCACGCGACGTTGGTCCTTACATACTGTGGGTTAGTCGCGTGGGTCCTTTATAGCTTCTTTAATAATTAGCGAGATGTATAAAAACTGCATCACAGACGGCGCCATGTTGAATGCCCGTATTTTTAGTTAGACAAGAATAGACGATGTTGGTGCATTCACCATTTGCATCACCTTTTGGATTTTATGAACGCGTCTCGTAAAAATATATTCACGTAAACGATATGTGCGTCTTTCGTCAGTAAACATTTTTAATGAATTAATTTTCTCCTTTTCTAACTTATTGTACTTACAATAAGTCGTTAGAGATCATTTGATAAACCTTGCTCTTAAAATTAATATTTTTACACTCGGAGCACACGTCGCTTCATGTTTCTATCGTAAGATTTCTTTAGTATGCAAATTCAAATAACTCTTCCAAGTTTACTCTGCATTTACTATGCAAATACAAATCTAAGTCGGGAATGTCGCACATTCCAGCCACATTGCAATATTTGAAGTGTCGATAGTTAACATGCCTTTAGTTAGGAGCAGATCCTTCACTCTGACGCTGCATGTCTATATATATATACAGGGTTCATATATCAAAAATCAAGTTTTCAAAATTTTGTTTACTTGCCTGTTAGTTTCGGCTAATCTCCGAAACAGCTGGATCGATTTTAATGGAACTTATATTATAAATTTGATGTTGTAATATAGAGTAGTTGAGGCTGCTTGTTTTATATATATTCTATTTAGTTTTTATAAATAAGTTTAAGTTTAAAACAATAACATTCCAGGAGGACGTAGCTACGGCCACAAGTAGTTATAACTTAGCAGCAATTTGACCAGTCGCAGTGTAGCCTTTAAATGTTCCCATAACAGACAATACTTAATCTAAATTATTCCGCTTATTTCCCGATGGTTCAGCCGGATCGCTGGCACGTTATCTGCCTCTGCAGATCTCTCTAGATCTAACCTTGCGTTAGAACGAGAAGAAAGAAATTTCCTACTAATTTATCAATATGATTGCTGGCTCGGACTCGGGACGATCAGCCACACACAACAATACATCATTCAACATCGCGTGTAAATTCCAAAAGTTCAAAGCCATTCCCAGACTACCGTTACACCTCTGCGGTAACGAAGCGAGCGTGCAGAGTCTATAAAGTCGATCTGTGTCCACATATGGTCCATAATAGATAGGTACCGCCGGGAAACATTCGTTTTAAACTCGTCATTTACTTATGATGCTGTTTTTATCTCGAGTTTTCGAATTTTCTCGAGTCACAATTAATATCTGTGATTTACATAAATTGCTAATTGTTTCGTATGTCTTTAATCGATTAAGACTAACTACAGCTTCCGATTCCGTCCGTGTCTGTGATGACAATGATGTCAAAGAATATCCATTAGTTTTTTGTATGACGTTATTGACAAACAAATATTCTTATTATTATCATGCTAACATTGATAGAACCAACATATATCTCTGCTAGCTATATTTGAGAGGAAGATTGTATCATTTCTAAAGATACAAAAAATGTGACGCGTCTGTAAATACCTGAAATAAAGTACGCATTAATGTTATACGAGATTTATGTCAAACGTATAGTAATTTGTCAGTAGAAAGATTAATTTTGTTTTGCTTCTTATCTCCCAGCTGCATGATGACTAAATCGATCATCTAATTAGACTAATGATCGATTGTAAACTATAAGATCATTTCACACGTCGTTAGTACTGTTGATAACGTTATGCATTCGTTTATTAACCTCTGTTATTAATTACACTGTACGCTATAATATATTTGTTTCATGAGCTGGTTTTCGCAATAGTGCAACTACTCACTATAGTAGAAACAAATACGTATAATTAAGTTAAATTATGTGACAATGTTATGAATAGAATATTCCTTTAAAGTTTCAAGAAGACGCTAAGTAAAAAAATACTGATGATAATTACACACACTAATACACTTTAGACACACACATCGATATGTACATAATATATCAACCAATGTCAGTAGGTACATCGACGAATCTTCTCGTCTCGCTCAATGTCAAATATGTTAATTATAATGACGTCATAGCAGCAGTTCAATGACCTTAAACAAACAATTCACGTGCTGGGTTTATAATAAACTAGCCGATTCCACTGGTTTGTCTTGGTGATAACAATATAGCCTTTCCATTTTTTCAATAATGAAATTAAACAAAGACATTTCAAATAAAGGCAGTCCATCCTCTTTATCATATCAGTTATCTGCGAGTATAAAACCCCATCAAAATAGGTCCGGCCGTTTCATAGATTACACGACACTAACAGACTGACGGAGAACATATATTTATTCTGGTATATTTATGATGTTTACTACACAGCGGTTTTTATATCCGAAGCATTAAGCACTGTCAAGATGTTGCTGAATTCGCTATCTCCTTACGAATTAACTGTTTCCATTGTTTAATGTCCTCAGTTTGTGTCGTTCGATATAATTGAAACGCCACTCACAACCAGCACGTGTCTTGTAACAACACGTAAATGGTTCCGTCGTAAAATTTTGTGACTCACGACTCAAGAGTACAGTCAGATAATATAGGATTTAGTAAAATTTGTCCATCATTAGTGAGATTTCTTTATGATATTTTTCTCTTACGGTACGGCTTGAATTTTCATTTCAAGAAAATTTTCAATGACTTGTATTAAATTACAATTTTATTATCACTTTTGTAGCCTATTTAAGTAATTTATTAGTATAAGATAATGAAAAAATGTTCTGATATCAAGAGATAAGCTTGTGCGGATGTGTCTTATATATGTATGTATAAAAGATATCTTCCGCATATATTTATGTATGGTAGTAGAATTGAAACGCTTAGAATATTATCAAATATGTCAAATGAAACTGTAAATTAAATTAATGTCTGTTATAGCGTAGTAAAAATGAGTGTACGTGTACCATAACGCCTGACAGGTCCTCGGGCACCCCGTAAGATACTCAGTGGGGTCATTCACTCTCACGCGAGCGAATCTATTGAGATAACTACTATGGACAGCATGAGAACGTGCTTCTGATACTCTTTCCTATTTACATTGAAACTGCATTATTACCCATAAGATATATATATATTTTGCTCTCGCCAATTCTGTACATAGATACGTAATCAATTCCGTAGCTCAGTATGTGTACGAGTTTTTTATCGTAACACTACACACGCAAAGTAAATCTATCATCAATAAATCTTTGCAAATTATAATTCATAGCATCATAGTGGGTTACTGAAAGAGAAAACGGGAAACGGTTCGTATGTAGTCTGACGTCGCAAACTTGTACTAAGCATAAAGATATTATTTGTAATAAATAGATCGTTTTTTTAGAAACTCATTCTACAATGATACGTATATTTTTGTCAAATCATAATTTCTGTCAATATAATATGCTAAGTGTATTATTATTATTGAATAGGACATGGGAACAAATTGGCATATCTGTCATGATGTATGTATGTTATCGTATATAACTGGTGATAACTGGTGACTCATATACTGACCGATGGTGACATATATATATGACAGTACTATGTACTCCATATGTGATTGAATTCATTTTGTTGTCAGTAACTATAAAATTTTCATATTATATATTTATAATTATCATTTAAATTGATAAATTAATTATCAAATATAATGTATTAGAAGCAAAATTCTGTTAAGAAATTATATTTTTATGTTTCATTATATAGTAAGTGTAATTATATATTACAATATTGTAAATTTTTTTATTGTCTCGATATTAATAATACGTCTCAAAGAGATTAAAAGGAATGTGTTGCTATAGTTTATATATAATATATATATATATATACATATGTGTGTGTGTGTGTGTGTGTGTGTGTGTGTCAGGGTTTTTATAACGACTTACCAATACAGATGAGTGTTATAACAACAAAGACGGAATTAATTGAATCAATCGTCACTGTGATTAAGAAGATATACGAATATTGCTGGATCTTAACGTACTCTCTCTTAAAAATAGATGCAGCCTCTCTATGAGCGGATCGTTCATAAATAACAAATAAGTTACTGAAGCTATATAATGGTTGTATAGAAAAACATACGTATTTGTTTTCGGTTGCACCAATTATATATTCGGAATATGTTTATTAAGCGTCTAAACGACTAATATAATGTATAGTAAAATAAGGATGTTATTAAGAACAATTGATATCGTACGTAGAAATAATATTAATATATAAGTACCATATAGTATTTTTTTTTTATATAAAGTCAGTTATTTTGTCACGAGACATGTTTTGTTACGTACATATATTAAAGTGTCGCTCGCTGGCTGGACGTTATCTCTAGACTGTAGCAACTTTATTTCACACAGACACTGTAACCTTAGTACAAATTCACGTCGCCACACTATAAACCGACCGTTTCATCGTTTTTCGTTCCCATACTATATGCAGTGATTTATGGATAACAATAGCAAGTGTCCGTGTTTATTAATACTTTTTATACTCATGCTAAGTGTCTATACTGTTAATAAAAGATGGACGTCTTCATGCTATGTCAATAATGTCACCTGCTTTTCTTTAAAATTATGAAAAAAAATATTTTTTAATTATTCCAACATTCACGGGCTTCTCGCACACTCAAACACTCTACCTGACAGGCTGGGGCTCAAGTCCGAGATGCAGCATTTGATGTCAAGATCACTTCAAATACACCGTGCTATGAGAACCCTGAGATTTTTGTCTGTTTTCTTTACATGTTTTTAAACTTGTTTTTAATTAATTTATATTATTTTTTTTTTCATTAAAATCTCCGTCTTGTACGCTTATTGTTATAAGAGTGGGTGTGAGACCCTGTTACCATTTTCTATCTGGTGGTGTGAATGGCAATGTCGCAAGCGACGGTCGCCACGGTTAGCTTAGTGCCGTCTGTGAAATGTAGACCGATGAGGTCTAAACTAACGGTCTCTGTATTCCGTACAGGAGTCTTGGAACACTTCCTTCATAGATTAGGGAATCTTTTGTTTTATTTCAAATTCAACAGTAAAATAAATAAGAAAAGCATGCATTATATTAAATTATACAATAATATCGTTGATTTTTCTCGCAACTTAAAAAATGTATATATATATATCAATTGTACGAATAGATTTATATTGATTTTAATTTATGAAAAATGAAAGGTAAAGTTGGTGGAAAATACATATAGAAGATTATTTCTTCTTCATAAGTAAGGTAAATAACATATA
>DVQP01000704.1:0-19999 GCA_018231745.1 Danaus eresimus
AATCAGACATAAAGACTGCAATAAAAATATATTATTTATATAAGTTCCGACTGTTATATGGATGCATTTTGTTACTTTTTTTATTTGGCTTTTGTTTACAGAAAAAGTATTTTAAAATAAATTCAAGTATACTATATGTTTGGGCGGCAAACCTTGTGTATATAATAAAGTGAGGAACAACATATTCGAATCACATATACCTAAACATACACATTGTATGAATAGGGTACGGCGGCGCCCACCGACTTATATAAATGATATGCGTACAGGAACCATTGCATCTGCGTCGTAGTATTGGATTTTGAAAGCTTTTGTTACCTGCGCAAATATTTACCGCGCAAGCTTCCACATAATCTCTTCAATATTATAATTGCTATATGACAAAATCAATACATTAAGCTCGTTTGCTCTCTCTCTCTCTCTCTCTCTCTCTCTGCATTTTATAACGCATTGAATGCAATTTAAAAAATTGAAAAAACAAATGGCGACTTGGGAATTACGATGTTAAATTAATTATACTTTGCGCGTTGTATACAATGTTTCGTATTCTTATGCATTATTAAGTAAAAAGTATGGATTAGAATATCTAATATTGGAATCTAAAGTTAGATGGGTCCTTTAATTGTTTTGCCCATTTTGAAATCAGAGAAAGACAAATCTTCCAGGCGGATTATCTGTTTTTTTATGTTGTATAAATAAATAAATAATGCACCCATCCCATTTTGACACTTTAATAATATTTCAATAAAATTTTCTCATCACATTTTAATTGTTAAATTCGTTTTTTAGGGTGCCTATGAACCTAATATTATGGAACAAGTCGCTACTAAACTCCTCTCTGCGGTAAGTTACAATTGAAACAATTCACACTTCAAGCACAACCAAGTAAAATAACAATGCTAATTTCTCGATCCACAGACTAGAACTATTGTAAACATGGGTGTTTATACATCGCCATTGTTGTGCATGTATATTTTTAAAAGAGGCTTTTTTTCCGTTGAGGAGATGAACACGCTCTTCTATCTCATCGGGACTGTCGGATGTTTCTTCTCTTTGACTTTGTTCATGCGATCGCTAGGGAGAGCTTCCAATCCTGACTACGTGGAATTTTTGCATACGCTCTACAGGCCCGTTGTTGATGAGAAGAGTTACATAGAAAGCATCCGAAAATACGATTTCGATTTCAATCGTTGGCCAATTTCTTTTATCATGGACCCGATTGCCAGGTAAGCTGTAATCAGATATTGAATCGAAACTTATATTCACTAGTCTTATAATAACAATAATAATTTGCTTTACCATTTTCAGTGAACCTGCTGTCAACCCATTCTCCAAATGTGCTAATCCTGAACTACCATATTATAAGAGAGTTACCATACAAATACTAGCCTACTTCGCCATTAACACTTTCGCCATACGCCTCATATATCCTGGTTGCGTTGGGGTGCTCCAGAACATTCTATGTGGGTATCGTTATAATGTTTATCAGAACTGAAACTCAACAATTGATTATGACCACACTATTTTTCTCCGTTAATATATATTGGCGATCCAGGGACAGCGCTAGAAGAGGGTAGACTTAACCTCGTCGAAGTTTATAATGGTAAAAGAGCCAGAATTGTGACAGCTGATGGAAACACTATCGACACGATGTTTGTTGACAACCGACTGACTTCTATGAATGGGAGGATCCTTGTGATCTGCAGCGAGGGTAACTCTGGCTTTTATGAAGTTGGCATAATGGTAACACCAGCTAAAGCCGGTTTCTCGACCTTGGGATGGAACCATCCAGGATTTGGCGACAGTACGGTTAGTTTTTATAAAATTATTCGTTACTCTACATTATGATATTTTAATAATTAAAATGATTATTTGTGAGTGCGGCTCCAGGTAAATATTTTTATTTTAAAACCACTTATATGGATATCGATCTTTATTATTTTTCGCAGCCTTACTCGTATCGATGTGAGTAATCTTAAAACAATAACATAAAATGTTAAGTGAACTTTTTTCTATTGCTATGTTAGAAGCTCTTAAAAAAATATTCATTAATATGTGGGATAGTAAAAATCCAGCACATCTCTAATTCATTGGCCCATTTGTATATTTTTAGGGTTTTCCGTTTCCACGTCAAGAACAAAACGCCATTGATGCTGTTGTCCAATATGCTATTAACGAACTTGACTTCAACGTTGAGGATATTGTCATGTTTGGCTGGAGCATTGGAGGCTATGTATCAGCCTGGGCCGCTGCTTCATATCCTGATATGAGAGGTCTTGTAAGTACCAAACAAAATATCATATATTTTTAAAACTAGCTGTTTTGGTTATTTTATCAATTTCGTATTACCTTACTGTATCAATGTTTCCAGATTTTGGATGCCTCATTTGACGACCTCTTGCCCCTGGCTATCAAACAAATGCCCAGCTCATGGAATTATCTTGTGAAGGAAGTCATTCGTTCTTATGTTGATCTTAACGTTGGTGATTTGCTTGTGAGATATCCTGGCCCCGTGCAATTGGTTCGCCGTACTGAAGATGAAGTTATTTGCATACGGTATTAATTAAAATATAATATTACACAAAAAAATGTATTCTGTTATATTAAATTACAATTAGGACTCTTACTTTGTTTTTATACATTTAAGTACATGAAGAAAAAATTACTCAACCTAATATCGGCTGATGAATAAAATTTCTTGCAGTCAAGGCCAGCTTGCTACCAACCGCGGAAACTACCTGTTCTTGAGACTTGTGGTGAGTCGTCACCCGGAATTTTTCGAGGAGCTAAACGGAGAGAAGCCAGTGATTGATCTACTTCAGGCTTGCGTCGCTCTGTCTGATCAACAGCGCATCGTGCTCTCTAGGACAGATTTACCCGAGTCAAAGAGGAGGCTCCTTAGGATGGTACATACTATTACCGCTAGGTGACACAGCTGTATAGACGTAAATATCTAATGCAATATTTTTTTTTAAGATTGAGAAGTACATGCGTGACTACCGATCATCTCACTGCACCGTGTTGCCAGAATCAAACTTCAAAGCAGTCATGGAAACTCTTTTGAATATGTAAATGTATGCATTAATGTCACCTGCAATTCTTGTGAGACAGGACCATTATGCAACTATGAAAATCTATTACAATATACTTCGTTAAACAATGTGTTTCTTCTGGTATTAATCGCATAATAAATAGTTATGTGTAATAATTTCATAATTGATCAAAACTATCTTGGTGTAATTGTCAATGGATGGATACTACATAAAATTTGAATTTACTCTTTAAAAACATATTGATGTGTAGTTTGACTATATTTATCATTATAAGATATACTTAATCAATGTGCTAATTATTAGAACTGATTGATATTAAGAATGGTGGTAAGTTAATTGGTGGCTAAAAGAAGGTATTTGGTCTTAAGATCATTTACCAACGTGGCATAGTGTAAGAACCAACCGAGCTTTTTATTAGGTTGTATTGATGATATTATATGGAAAAATTCCAATTTATAATATACTCGTTTGGTTCTCGGGATAAAATTTATAGTTGTACGACTTATTGACATTTAATGTTTTAATCTTTACTATTTGAAATATTTTTGTCACGGTATTGGATTCTGAATGTCTTATCGATGTAAAATATAATATACTCCCAAATTGGTGTTTTATTTATATATATATTTTTTATAATTATTTACATTTTTCACTATATATATATACAAAATGGATAGAACGCATTATATTTTAAAGTAATAAAATCTTGTTTTAAAGATATAATACGACATGTATGTAAACATTTGAGAAATTTCAAAAGATGCTTTCACATCCCTACACATTTTCATGATTGTACACTATATTCTCCGTTAAAAAATCAAATTTAATTTCAATTCAGTCAAAAATGTTAAATCATAAGAACAAAAAAGGGGGAATTAGGCCAAGTATCGTAGAGTAAATATTTTAATATATCTGCCGACTAACTTGTTGCTAATGGTATAATTATTATCAATAATATTTAAGGGCAAAACACTTTCCCATATAAATATGTATTTTAAATTCAAGAAAAATTTATATATGATATCGGAGCTTGAAGAGCAAAGGTTATTTTACAATTAATAATGACTTTACTATAAAATTTACTTTAAAAATATTTTTTGGTAATTCTTTATTGTAATTTTTGCAAAATATATATTTTCACTGTGTTGTGGCTCATCATTAATAATTTCATGTTAAACGTTTCATATATGTATATATAATTTTTACAAAAGATTTAAAAAATAAAAATATGAGTCTTAACTATTTAAATAAGTTAATATAAATTATTTAAATTCCATATACAAAAACAGAAAATAAGTATTGAGTAAAAAAAATATAGACAATAAAGTAAAATATGCTAAAAACTTTATTTCAAAATTGAATATGTCAAATATGACAGTATTTGTGACAGCAAAGGAAAAACATTGGATAAGTTTTGATGTTCTCGGTTATTTAAATATAAATTAATATTTGCACTATATACGAGTTATTTCGTTAAATCCAAAATATTTTTTTTGATTAAGCGTTTCTGGCTAGATATATTAAACTATAGGTACGTAAATCACGTAATATCTATTAATATTTTCTATATTCATTAAAATCACATACATTTGAATGAAAATCTTAATTTATAATTTTAAAATAAAATTTATTAAATTTTAATTACATCTTACATTTTGAAAATGGGGTAAAAGTTAACATTTTATGTTGGGTATTTTACTAAAATGATTATGCAATAACAAGTACCATGTGTGTAATCTTATGATTTTATTGAATTGACCTTCTATTGTGACTCACTTTGGGATGACTTAAATATGTTTTAATATTCTGTACTAAGAATTGTTTTAATATGTCTGTTATACCTCACAAAAAGTAAAAGTAAGCTTTTAGATGGTTTAATGAGTCAATCATATGTAACATTTAGAAATGCTGGGGATGACCCATAATTTGGTGTTCCTTTTTATTGGAGATTAAACTTTCCTTCAGATTTCTTTTAGTTTGTTTTAAGACACTAATATAATTAATTAAAAAAAAAAAACTTATATATTTAGTAAATTATGCAAGTTGACTGGGAATCTTACATCTATATTCATTGACTTGCAAAGTTTACCTTTCTTATATGTTTTAATTTTACTATTTGTAACTATCAATTATAAATTCACACATTCGTAATGTATCATCTCAGTTTCCTATATGCTTGTAAGCTTCATAGTATATATATATCTATATATTTCTTAACCCTTTCAGGCTATGACACACATTAATGACTTAATAGGTGTGGTAAGAGGTCTGCGGCAGGTAATAGAAGCTGGGATTAAAATCCAACAAGAAAATTCTAGACTAATATGGAATAACTCTAGTTTTCGGCCTTCTCTGCAGGCTTGTCCTACTAATGCTCTATCTTATAAACCTAGTGCTGATATGTCTAGTGATGTTTTTGATAGGGCCATGGTTGTCATTCATGGTGTCAAAGAATATGTCACTATGTATCGAACTAATCCAATTAATAATGTGCATAGTGCATCTAGTATGGATCCACAACTGCAAGAAGAAATTGAATTGCTCAATAAAGAGTTCAATGAGACCTTTGAGAATTTAAAACAGACTCAAAAGAAAATAGTTTCCAATACAATAATGTCACCTGCTGAACAAGTTCTAAAACCAATTGATAAAGTTGAAGAAGTTGCAATACCTGTGATGAGACCAGAAGCTTTAAAACAATCTAAAGTTCCCTCTGTAGAAAAAGTTGTACCAGTTGCAGAGGCAAGCTGTTCACCTATTCCAAAGCCTGTAGCTAAAAAGAAGATGAAGGTTTCAGTAAGTTTTCAAAATAATAACAAAGTAACATTTAAGAATTGTCAAAAATTATTTTACTAAGGGAAAAAGTTAAGAGGTATAAGAAAACACCACTTATTCCTATTCTTTGTTAATAACTTATATGATATGGTTAAATGATGATGTTGTTATATCAAAAATGCGATTCATGTCTAACAATAAGTATTATTTGCTTCAGCTCAGTGAAAACTCAAAAGCTCGTGTGGTTCCCTCTTCACGTATAGGTAGAATGATGTCTTTCGGGTCGCTGGCCGCTGGGCTTGGTGTAGGTACAGTAGCACAGTATGCAAGAAACACTCTACAGTCCATGACAGGAAAAACAGATGATTCAGCAAATGTTTTCCTCTCACCCGCCAATGCCGAACGCATTGTGGATACCCTTTGTAAAGTAAGAGGTAATTGTGAATGATGCATAATCTTAGACCATCCTTTTTATCATTTCAGCAAAATGAAAACTACTAGAACAATAATAAACCATAGTGAATTCCTAATGGTTAACTAAAAATTATTTAATTAATCTGTATTACACTAAGGATAGTTTTTGCATTTACATTTAAATGATTTTTTTTTTCAATTTCATTGTTTATTAAACTACAATAAAGACACATTTAACTCGATAGAACTTTTTTGACAGTTCAGTGAGAGCGAATTTTTAAAGGAAGGATTTAAGGTTCATGAGGAAAAGAAACAAAATAGAAATCTCAAACTATAAGCCTTCTGTTGTAATATAAATCCAGGTGCAGCTTTGAAGTTGGGACAACTGTTGAGCATCCAGGATGAGTCTGTTATACCATCGGATATGCAGCGTATATTTGACCGGGTTCGTCAGTCAGCTGATTTCATGCCGGTGTGGCAAGTTGAGAAGGTCATGAGCTCTCAACTGGGGAGTGATTGGAGGACTAAGATACAACACTTTGACGAGCAGCCTTTTGCTGCAGCTTCCATTGGTAATGTATCTAAAATTAATTTTACAGCACTATTTCTTCTTTATTATTTATTGTTCTGTAGTAAAACAAAAATAGATCTTACTTCTTTGAAGCTGATTTTTTGTCTTCTAATTATATTTGGAGCGAACTATGTTTTGTTTAGGACAAGTGCATCTAGGAGTTTTACATAACGGTCAAGAGGTGGCCATTAAAGTACAATATCCTGGTGTTGCCCAAGGAATTAATAGTGACATTGACAACCTTGTTGGAGTGTTGAAAGTAAGTTATAAATTTTAATATTCTTTATAATAACTAACATTATGGAATCCTTCCAGATCATCATCATTTATGATTTGGTATATTTGCTTTGAGGAACATTGAATGGAATAGAATGTGAGCAAATAATAACAAATGTTAAATCTATTTAAAATATGTATATATTTACCATATTTCATTTTCAGGTGTGGAATATGTTCCCGAAAGGAATGTTCATAGACAATGTAGTGGAAGTTGCAAAGAAGGAACTGGCCTGGGAAGTGGATTACAGAAGGGAGGCAGAATGTACTAAGAAATTTAAACAACTGCTTTCTCCATACAATGAGTATTTTATACCTTCGGTTATAGGTACGTTTTTATTTATTCTTGTTCTTTTGCAGACTTAGATGTATGAAAAAAAAAACGTTAGATATTAGGTTAAATATTCGACTTTCTTGTTTTTATGTGTTTTGGTGTCCACTGTTCTATTCGTTACACGACCACTTTAACTTGACACTGGTTACTCATTTAACTTATTCGTCATAAAAACTGGCTGATATTACTGAACAAGGTGTGTCGTATGTAAGACTTTTACTTTTAGTTTCAAATCTTTAACTTGGTTCAAACCCATTCATTTATGGAAGGATGAGAAGAAATAAAATAATGTAAAGCTTACTACAAGATATATAATAGAAAACGCACTCTCATCAAACAAAAGCTATTACGTACATTTTGCCAATAATAAAGTTCTCAAAGACAGTTAATTTCTTATACGCATAGATATTCAAAGATGCTTTCTTTGCAGACGAACTCTGTGCCCAGGAGGTAATAACAACGGAGTTAATAGATGGTACACCTCTCGACAAACTCTTTGATGCTGACTATCACGTTAGATATGACATCGCGTACAAGATCATGCAGCTCTGTTTGCGTGAAATGTTTGTGTTGAGATGTATGCAGACAGATCCGAATTGGGCTAATTTCTTTTACAATACGAACACCAAACAGGTATTAATGATAAATAAAATAACTAAATCTCATCAACGACCATGAACATCTGCTTTGTATAAATTGCTATTAAAAATATTTACATTAAAACACTCTCCCGTTTAATGGCATTGAAAATGGTTATAGTGATTTATTAATGACGTACATTTTTATTTTACATTATTTTGTTTAAGGTTATTCTTTTGGACTTTGGTGCAACTAGAGAATATTCGAAAGAATTCATGGACCAATACATTCAAATCATTAAAGCTGCTTCTATGGGTGACCGCGACGCCATATTAAAGAAGTCTTTGGAAATGAAATTTCTTACAGGATATGAGTCCAAGGTAATGATTTTGACTAAAAGAATCCATCTAATTTGGTACTGTCATATTAAATTTATCATTTACACAAATTGAATTGCCAATAATGACAATCTTGGTGTTGGGGTTAGAAATGTATTGAATCAAAGTTCAAGCAAATGATAAGGGAATATTAAAGTGTTGTGTAGAAAAATTGGAGGAATATAATACATTATATATATTTGATGAGAAGAAAAAATGTGTTAACTCCGCTTAGAGTGGGGAGAAATAAAAATAGATTTTCTGCACACTTTCTTGTTAATCTAATAATAATTCTCTGGCACGTTCTTATTTATTTCATGTTACAATGACAAGGCAAAATTCATCCGTCGAAGCTAATTCTACTTTATTGATATCTTTGTTTATTTTGCACCAGATAATGGAAGAAACGCACGTGGACATGGTAATGATAATGGGCGAGGTTTTCACTATGGAAGGTGAAGAATTCGATTTTGGCACACAAAAAACTACACGACGCATACAGAGTTTAGTGCCCACAGTGTTAACTCATAGACTGTGCCCACCGCCCGAGGAAATATATTCGCTGCATAGAAAACTGTCCGGTGTATTTTTGCTCTGTTCAAAACTGAAAGTCAAAATGAACTGTAGGGACATGTTTAATGAAATCTATGATCAATATCAGTTCTCGACCTAAACACACGCATCCATTACAAACACTAGGGGAAGAGGTACAAGGGTCTTTAACATTAAGTTACGTTTATAACAGGAGCTTCTAATAATTTCGAGTACTTATTTATTTATTATTGTCATTTATATAGACTTTGAAAATGTTCAAGTCTAGTTTATCAAGCTTTAAGTTTAAGGTTGAATCTGCAGCTAAAGTGCTTTTTTAATTCCATATCGATATTTCCTATTGAATCGAAATTTTTGTCACTTTTTTGTTTTCGAGTTAAAAAAGTACGACTCCAATTTTTTTTTCAGTTCACTTTGCATATGAGATGCCATAAATTTTTTTGTTGTAAACAATAATATCAGATATGGCTAGTTGTTTGTCTTAGTCTCTTGAAGTTTTCTTTTGGGATTAAATGAACAGAAGATCCAGTAGCAAGGTCTATGTTAAACTGAGATTACTTAAGTTTTTATGCAGGGTTCGTTTATGGCACAGTATATGTCCGCGTTGAAAAATTATTAGAATAATTATTAATCTGTTAAATGAACTAAAATTAACGTAAATAACACACGCCAGCATTCCGGTGTCAGTACAAACACGCGTGAACTCCCAAGCCAATTAACGTTCTCTGGTAAGGAGATGGCGAGGCATCATTAAAAACAAATGGAAACTTGTGTTTGTGTTTTTCGCGCGACATTCTAACGAATGAATCCCATCTCGCACCCTACAAATGTTTTGTAAGATTAATACAATATGACGTATGTACAAAGGATGTTATATGACAGTAAGGTCTTTAAACATTTTGATACTTGACAGTTTTACATTTTTGTTTATCTGCGATCTTTAAAATTATAATTAATAAAAAAATACTATATGAGCGAGAATGTATTTTTGTATAACAACTAATATTGTTATTGTCTGGGATGATATAATATTTACTAACATTGTTTTTTTTAAATCTCACGACCCATGTGTGTGTATTGTAAGGAGAACATGTTAATTAATGATTTAATTGTTCCGTGAATGCAAGCACAAAAATTATATATAACGATTTTGTATTATGTATGACTAAGCTACCTCTTGAATAAAATAAAAAAAGAGTTATGTTTGTGTTTTAAAACATTCCTTTAATTCAAGTGTATAAGAAAAAGTGCAATAGAATGTACTAAATGAAGTTAAGTTAAATGCTTTGTTAAGTGATTAATGGAAACTATAAGTTTTGAATTTTGGAATCCTAATATGAATACGTGGACAGTTCGAATTATGCAGTGTTAATATCACAACGGAAATTGACTTACTATGTAACTATTATCACATAATCTCTGACGATTATTTATATTAAAATCATAGTTATATGTGGAATTCCTAGTATCCCAGACAGAATCACACTTATAAATTTTATACCCACTACATAAATGTACGTACACAGGTTCCAGGAAATGTTTTTCCATATTTTACATCCAACTTTACGAACTTCTATATAAACACTTTCGTGTGTATATCATTTACAGGTCATCTTATTCAGTATTTTAAAATATTTTAGGAAAAAAGTTTTGAATCAAATAGGTATTTTAAAAAAACTACACAGACCCCGACGTTTCAGTTACTTTTCAGCTACCATGATAACGGGAAGACGAAATGTGACTGTCTGTCAGTTGGTCTTGTTATTCATCATCTACTGCCAATGATGTCTTAAGCGTCAAATAGCTTTTAAACACTCTAATACAAGCCACTAATCATCAAGGGTTTCATCATCGGCCAACTTTTCCAACGATGTGGGCTGTCTATAGATCCAGTATATTGATATTATAAAAACAGCATTCTTCGTTTTTTTCAAAATCACACATAGGTCGTTATGAATTAAACTAATATTATCTGCGCTTTTTTATTATTTTTAACTACATACATACGTACATGAAAATTTTATTTTTATTAAAATAAATACTCCTAAAAGCAATAACTTTTAGATATATACTTTCAAAACGATCGTTTTATTCAGACGTTGAAGCTAATGTGCCAAAGATACACACATCGTAATATTGGATTCTAAATCAGGTTTCACTACAGACTCCCGAAGTTTGGCTACTCTTTTTTATGTTCTTTTTCGATAGATCTTGACGTAAGCAGGGTTAAAAATATGGGGGGTTAAAAAATAATTAGGCATTTCAACAGTTCTATAGACAATACTAAAATATGTGCACGATTCAAAAGGTTTTTCCAGAAAGTTGCAACCGAAAATAAATATTTTGTATAATTAAATTTATTATTTTCCTATAAGGGTCGTAAGAGGTATTAGTATAGATGGTGGCAATAATTGCTCATACTACAATTATTTTTGTTTGTTTGTTTGGTTATCATTGTATGAAATTAGTAATAATTTTCACAGAATAAATCCCATGTTCTCTTCATTATGATATCATTATTGTGCCCGTCGCTAGGTGTAGATTACTGTTCATTACAATAATTACCAAAATTGGTAAAAGTAAACAATTTACGGAAATAATAAGACTTCTATATACATACAGAAAATAAATATATGTATATTTTTAAACATTACTCTATTCTTAATTTAAATACATAAATAATGAAGATGTTTGATCTATTTGTTATTGGCTATTATTATACAGTGATATTAAATGTAAAGATGATTAAGATGATGATTTATTTTGAGTAAAATTCTAAATTCAAACCAGGTCAAAATAACGTAAAAGGAACAAGTGGAAATGAAAAACAGATATAGGGTGAGTAATTTAATATATTTTAATTAATTTAGCGTTACCAGTATTTAGGCTGTAATTTCTAGTTCTAACATCCTTTGTCTCTAAAGAAATACAACACTTAGAAATTGTCTACGTAATATGGTTTTTTAATCAGTAAAATGAATCTGTTTATACACGGCTACAAAGCGCTACAGTTTTCTTTTTGGAAAACAGTAACGGAAAGAACATTAAGATAGTATTATGTTATTTATGTAATTAATATTAACAAACTAATTTGCCGGTTCTACAGTCCTACGTACAGTAGATTCGCGCTCGAAGAACCCTAAAATTTTTACGCCTTTTGTCTCCTCCGTAATAAATTTTATACTAATCTTCTTTAACATGAATACTTACTACATTATACAAAAACATACACCCTTCCAATATAAAAGATATTAATAAATTATTAACTTCACAGAAATTTTATTTAACCGGCATTTTATGTTTAAGAATTAAGGGTGATATCAGTTATCGTTAATCAAAATTAGTATCATACAATTGTGCTAGTTGGTAACATTGGGTTCTGGAAATGATATAAGCAAGACCTCTATTTAAATATAATTACCATTGGACACGAACATAGAGCAATTTCTTTTTAATCTGGTCCGCGTGAAGTGAAAGGAAATTCATATTTGTAGTTCTATTCTTGCACGTTTATTTCAATTTTTATTCATAATAATTTGGTCTCTCGTATCATCTCGCCTTTACATCTTTTGTTCGTAATTTGTGTGCGAGTTTTATGTGAGTGTAACGACGATGGTAGAAGTATATTTCCGACATAGATTACAATTTAACATCAAGATTACGAAGAGCTTTGTAATCTCTAAAACATTCATAATATATTTGTTAACAAATCAAAGATAATTTTATTATAATTTACCGAATATTTAAGTTTATAATAGAATTGATATTTATACTGTTTATTTGTTTCATATTAATAATTCAGAAATAAATTGTTTATTTGAGATAAGTGATGCGACTGTAAATAACATTATATAATTTCTGTAATAAGCACAACAACCTAACGTCTAACATCTGGCTTTAATAAAGAATAGTTTATTAAATATTTTATATAATGTGCTATGTGAATTTCTACAAAAGTTAGCTATACTTATGAATTACAAAACTCCTTCAATTCTGTAATTATTCTTGAAGTACAGACAATCAGGTTTCTATAATTTAATATTGGATATAAAAAGGTACATAGTTAACTAAATGTATGCAGGTACAAAAGCTTCCCACCAAATATTCTTTAAATAGAAAAAGGGATAAATTTAAAGTTAATGTAAGTTATCTTATGAACAATTTCCACATTAAAGTTGTACTTGAGCCCGCAGGGGTATATAATATTTTGGCATGTCTAATCTTTATTGACTGTTTTGTTCGATAGGTTTCTATACGTTTGTTTAATTTAGGCAACTCGCTAGACGGAATCTTTCAAATTAATTAATTTTACATGTTTACACCATTTTGAAACATTTTTGTTATTTTAAGTTGTAAAAAAAAGTATTGAAAGAATTTAAAGATGTCGTTTATAATTATAGTTTAAGTGTTATGAAAGATTAAAGCTTTTTTGAAATGAGTTTTACCACACTAGTCATAAAGATTATGAATTTTCGGTTGGGGTTCCATGTAAAATGTACATTAAACTTTTTTAAACAACAGGTAAGTTTTCTAACTCATTTGGAATAACCTGGTTATAAAGTTCAAAGTTCTAGCCGTCAACTAAAATAATATATACAAGAGTTCTATGACCATTGGACCGCTTCTCATCATAAGAATCAACAAGTTTGATTAAATTGCTGTAAAATAATCATGTAGTGATTAAAAAGTAGATTAAAAATAATATTTATGTCTACCATAATTTGTATCTTTATTTAAAATATGAGTTTTAAAATAACGTCATTATAAATATAAATTACCAATATGTGAGAAACGATCTATGACAGATATAGAAATTTGTGTGAAATAAATGTTAAAAGGTTTGTAGCCCTTTCGTTGCCTGAGAAAGTCTTTGGGAGATAAAAAAAAAACGTATTCTTAGTAAATACAGCCAAGTAGAAGAATGATGATCTAGAATGATAGTAAATCAGTCGAGAAGCATAGGTCTAGGCGTTGGACTCCTTAAGATTTGTGAGCCTTGCGAGTTGCGCAGGTTCTAATTCATCGGGGATGGAGGCGCGCCCGGCACGAGGGGCTGAAGGGGGGGACTGTGGAGCGGTAGGAGGACCCGAGGCAACCGAAGCCCCCGTTGATTCTCCTTCAGAAGCTGTTGAGCTTGACTGCGGATGTGGGGCTGAATCAGCGTGACCTTCTTCAGAATCGCGGAGACAAACAGCGGTTTGTTCAGAAAGAGAAGATTCTTCGTCATCGTTTTCCTCAATACGCTCAGGTGCGTTAGTCTTTTCAGTCTCGCGCTCGGGCTCGGGTTCTGGCTCGGGCTCAGTTGGTGGAAATGGTTGATCAGGCTCCTCCATCATAGGGGTAGCAGCTGTGATAACTATTTGCGCTACCCCAAGGCCACATTCGTCGTCTGTAATTTCAACTTTGGGCGGTGCAGGTTTTGGTACCGGAGCGGGCGGCAACTCCTCCACTTCCTAGCAAGGTCGAAGTATTATTGTTTATAATTAAATATTTCGTTATCAGTGCCTATATATAAACAGTGCCTTTTTTGGTAATAAGAAAAGTCGTACCAAATTTTCTATTCATTATATTCTTCCTCTAGTTGTAATAAAACTTTATAATACTTTCTAACTACAAAAGCTGTCATGCTAGTGATGATGTGAGATCTAGATACTTCCATGACTATAATAAGATTTTTTTTGTACAATACTTTAGAATTCTTATGATCCGAATAAATGTTCTATATATTTGACTGTATATTTGTAAGTACTTAAAATTCTGTTACCAACTTTTCCATCTTTTCCCGAAATGTACACTGATTCATTGTTATCAAAAAAATATTACTTGTCGTTCGCACAAGCATTGTGTAACGAAGTGCACAAGTAACATGACCCCTCTCAAAGGATCGATTACAAAAATCATCTAAGTGAGCATAAAAAAAAACTGAAACCAGTATTACATTAACAATGTTATTTTAAAAGCCAATAAGTAATTTCCACAAATTATGACATTGTATTCGATCATTTGTAACATGACTTTATCATGAAACAGGGATCTCCATGCTCACTGTTACCAATAAAGCGCTTTATAAAGCAGACATAAAAAGAGACAAACTAAACAAATGTTTAATTAAAAACCAAACCTCTTCTTCAAACATATCACCGACAACCTCATCAACTGAAGCATGAAAAAAGAATTCATTTCATATTAATATTTTTTACATAGAGAATTTTCAATATCCATTATCTAAATGAAATAATGCTTAAGTGAAGTTTATAATTTATTATCAATACGCCTTCACGATTTTTTTTTTGTCACTGAACATCATTATTACATTTTTTTTAAACCGCACTGGCCTTAACTAAAGAAAATAAATTAACTTACCGACTATGGTTACTGGCGGGTTAACAGAGTGTTCTTCGCCAAATTGTGAATCGTAGTGCTCAACTTGGTTCCTACTAAGTTCAAGGTTAAAGCTGAAGTCTGGATGACTATCCATAGAGTCACCCAAATCAGCAGGCGGGGGCGGGGGAGGAGCCGCGGGAGGTGCAGCATTCTTAGTGTTGTTGTTCTCACCGAAAACTGGCAGCGTCCGGAGTAAGGGTAAATAGTTCAACTATCGAATCGAGTTATGCCAAATGTGCGAAGACCTCTGCTATGAAGCGGTTACTAAAGCACTAGGCTTCAAAAAATCCACAACAACCACATTAAACGCACATACAGATATTAATACACACAGTTGCAAAAGCCAAAATTTGGTCAAATTAGATATATAATACAAGAGGTCTCTATCGACCCGCTGTAGCTGCACCAAAGTGTAAAAAAATATATCGTAGTAGAAAGAAAAGTGGTTAAGGTTAGTTAGAGTTTAGAGTCAGGAAGAAAATGAAGTACAGTCGGTGCAAGAAATTATTTGTGTTTAGTTTGAATAATCTCACAATGTAAAGATTTAAACACGAACTTGTCAAATTTCAAACAATTGCCTTTTAATTAAGTTTCTTGGTATTGAATCGCGTAAATCGATATTGTAAATTTGTATTCATTCTAAATTAGAAATCTATCTATTTTCAATAAATATCTTTCAAACTATTATAATATTCGTGCAAATATCATGCATTTATGATGATGTATGATAATTCACGAGTCGCAGCTTTTTTTAATACCAATATCTAAAGTAATTAACAATTTAAAAACGTGCTATAAAAACTTTAAGGAAACCAAATGATAATAACAATACCAATTGAGAAACAACGACAGCCAATAATCCAATCTGGCACGTAACTACTGCCTATGAAACCGCATTTATATGGCGACTATATTATTTACTAGACAAATTAATACTTTGCTGCTCTTCAAGACAACAAGGCATAAAATTCGAACAAAAACAACTTCACATTTTAAATATTTAAGGGGGATTTAAAATATCAAGTAAGTTATGAAGTTGCCAAAGTACGAAATACGGGTGCAAGGAAGAAAAAGGGAGTGTGAATATTAAAGTTCATTCGTGATCACTTACTGTCGTCGTTGAAATCAGTGGGGGATTCGGGGGGTGAAACGAATACTGGAGGGGCGGAATCTGGTGGAGTCCAATCATCATCTCCCCCACTAAGTGGTTCACCATGCTGACACAGAAAAACAATTGAATTCTTATCGATTATTCTACTAAGTAAAGTTCTTAGTTGAAAATACATACCTCATCACATTCTTCAACAATAAGCGATGGGAAATTACCGATTACTCCATTAGCTTCACCTTGCCACCATCCGTCATCTACCCCATGAGCGTCACGAGAAACAATACGTATCATCTATGGATAAGTTCACATTATTGACACCTTTCTATTTTTTTTTTAAATAAGACATGATTTTTTCTATATTTTAAAAATAAGATATGTTTAAATGTTAACCTGTCCTTCCTCAAGATTAAGTTCGTCAGCTCCCTCGGCATCATAGTCATATAAAGAAAAGCAATATCCCAATGTTGGTAATGTTTTAGGTTTATCCTCAACACTGGCTTTAGCCGTGTCTTCTTCTTTGGGTTCTTCAGGCTTAACTGGCGCAGATATAACGGAAATCTGGTCTGGTGACTGTACAATATCTGCATCTTCTCCTTCAACTGTGTAATCTACAGATGAGAATGAAATTTGTGCCACCAATCCCGGAGCATTTGAAGTCTGAAAGGTTAATTATATTTTGTAAGAAGAGTTTGATGCTAGAAATAAATCTGTATTATAAAGCTTACTTGCTCCCTCTCCACATCAAGATAGTTATGAGGAACATAACCTTCTTCACCTCTGTAATTTCTAGCACGGAGCCAACCATCGCCATCTCCTTCCCCAACTACTTCAAGTTGTTCATTCTCAATAATTGAAAGTTCATCAGGATTTTGAGCCTATTATTACAGGTTTGTGGTTTATCCAACCGATCATTTTATTTTAATAAAAATAAAATACATTATATTATATCTTACGGTGTACGAATATAAAGCAGTGCACTTGTATAGCGGTGCAGCAGGGGCCTCTGGCGCAGCAGTGGAAGTCTGAGTTGTATCCGATTCTTGGTCCGCTTCACCCCAGTTAACTTGAGTGGGATCATCCCATCCAACGGTAAGTTGCTCAATACGCATGCGCTCTTCTTCTAAAGCAGCTAAAAAGAGTATTAATTAAATTTTAAAATTCCTGTATTCATTAAACTTCATTTGTTCGTTATGCTGGCATCTATGTCGTAGTTACTCGAGTAAGCATAAAAGCCACAAATGCCTTACATCATTTTAGAAAATACCTTATAGTCCAAACCTGCTGCTGCGATATTAATTAAACATATCTAACTACTATCTAGTTTTTGGAGATATGGTACTTTGTTTGAGGACAATTATGCATTAGAGAGACATCGTCGTCAAACTTGTAAGACCATTCTTTTAAACCCTCTTCGAACCCTTCTTTCACAGGTTTTAAACAGGTATATATGCATTTGTATGAAAATAACCTTTTATTCATAGAAAATTTACTAAAATATTTATTTAACACACCATCAACATCCTCTTCATTATCATCTTCATGTTGTGAATCAGATGTAGTACGTTGGTGGCCTGATGTACTAGCCACACCAGAAGTAGTGGCGACTTCTCCCTCTGTGTTATCACTATCATAGAACGAATCAGAACTGGGTTGGTCCTACGACAGTAAAAAATATTTTTATGCCACATACTATTAGAATGTCAGCTTATTATATTCCTATGTTTACGTACAGCCGCTCCGGATGCGTCAGTTCGAACACTAAGCAGGCTACTGCTTCTAGGTAACGTGTCTTGCACTGCTAACAAATCTACTTCTTTCAACCATTCATCGACTGGTGCTCCACTGCTTCTGAGACATTCTAAACGAGCTTCATACTTCGCTTTAGATGTTTCTGAACGTCTTATATTGTTTCGGAGCTCATCCATGCGTACTTCAAGTTCAGGCCCATTCGGATCATTTGGATCAACCTAAAGCAAAATATTAATGTTTACTGAAATCTTATGCAACCTCCCCAGTGTGGCATAAAACTCACTTTTTGTCCTGCATCTCGCATAGCCTGATATAGATGCAATTTACGAGTTGCATCTCTAACAAGAGCAGTTTCTCTCACAACTCGGGTGGCCCAACGACGAGCCTCTTGGGCGAGTGTTAAAGATACTGACTCATGCTCCATTGTTACATTATCAACGGGGTCGTTATCACAAGCCTCAAATTCGTACTAAAAGTTAGAAAAAAAATATAAGTAGACTTACGGCTCCTATATACATAATCATAATTAGTGTTTTAAATTGTTATGTACTTGAATGTGTTGTTTGAGCACGGGATAGTACAAATATAGACATTGGAGATTATATTCTCGCGTCAACTGTTGAGCTTGATCTCTAATCTTTCCGAATGAATGTTGAGTAGCTGAGCATGTAAGTAGTTCGGTGCGACCCATGAGAGTTAAAAATTCTGATACTTTTTCATATACAGATGATTCCATGCTTTGCATACAGGTTTGCAATTCTACCAAAAAGTAGCGATTCTGTAAACGTAACACAAAGTATATATATAAATATGTAAATCAAAGAGGTTGATTTATAATTTAAATTCTTTAAGACTCATATTTCGAACCTGGTGAGCATTAGCAGCTGCAATGCTTAAGAGATAGTCATTCCGTGCTCCTGTAGATTTTTCTTCAAGTTGGTCTCGTCGCGAAGACACTTTCGCGCTATTTTTTTGCAAGGAAGTGATTGATTGAAAAAATGATCCCTTTTTCTTTTTGAGTCTAAAAGGCAATAAACATTTTAGTAAATTTAGGCCTATATAAACAATTTATATTTTCGTTTGTTATAAATGTTTAGCATCAGTATTATTAATTATATAGACTTAGAATTAATAAAATTGAAATAACTTGTTCTTAATACCATCAAGATATAAGAAACATCAAGGAATTCTAACTCACTTCTCCTCGATATCCTTAGCTTTGTCCCTGACGTCATGTGCTGTGTGTTCTTCGTCGAAATATAGTTTCTTTGTCTTGTCAACATCTAATACCGTTAATTGTAATTCTTTATGCGCTTGAGCCAAAGAGTCCGTGCACTTCATAATAAAAATAATAACATATAATTATAAATTATTTAAATATTAAAACTTTGTAAGTACTAAGATTTTATTTAACGTGGCATTGAAAGTAAAAGAATAATAGCATTATTATGCATTTTTTTCCATTAAGTCCGCCCACTGAAAGGAAAGAGTTCGTTAGATAACTTCATAAATTTCCCAGAATTGTATTTTATGTAAAGTGCCATCAAGACTTCTCGAACCAGAACCTGATCTACTTAGGTTAATTTTGAAGCAATATCGAAAGAATTGCTTCCAAAGTCCCCTCTACTCTATTATGACGTACGGGGCAGCTTAATATTTTTGCATATTTCTCAACATCAATCCCGGAATAAAAATGTCCAACCATTTAGTATTTTATTATTTACAGACAGGTGAACAAAAGTTTTGTAAACTCTGCAAATTTGCATTTTAATATACGTACTTACGCGAAACGTTGCGGATAATAATATAAATTAATAATAATAA
>DVQP01000705.1:0-19994 GCA_018231745.1 Danaus eresimus
AAAATTAACTTATATTTTAAATATAATATAATTTTATATAGTTAATTATTAATTTAATATAGTTTAATGCAATACTTTCGTTTGTCCCAGTCCCAGTATCTTAGAATATTGATGACCAATTAAGCGCTGTGTTCAAGCAATCTCGCGTCCCTACACGAGATAAGCCCGTAATGTCTCAGTGGTTATGCTAATACAGAGCTATAGAGAAAAAAATTAACCCAATTGCTTAATTAGCTTATATTACACGTATAGATTTTGTTGCAATGATATTTATATAAGTCCGAAATCAAATTGAAATTGCAATTGTAATTTTTTTTTTTGAACCAGACATAAATATATGTGGACGGTATTGTTTCATACATAAAAATATTTACTGATAGATAATTTAGTGTAAAGGCAAGAACACATAGAGAAGACAATTATATCTGTTAAGTTGAGAAGTTTCGAGCGATCTGTGCTGTGACGTCTAGTGCTTTCGTTGATGGCTCCCGATGTATCGGTTAACATAAAAGATAACTAAGATTTATAACACCCCATATAATATAATCCACACTAATTCACCGTAGAAATACGTCGACTTAACAGCCTCTCTTACAATCGCTCCATTGTCATCCGACTCAATATATTTTAAATGACTCCCGAGTAACTCGATTCCTTCGCTATTGTGATGTTTTTTTTTAAAGATGAATTAAGTGTGATTTCTTTTTAGCCGCCAACCGCATTAGTGCTCTTTGTAGACGATATTAATGAATGACTAATGAATTAATAAAGGCAGAGATGAATTTTATGATAGCTTGGTCGGAGGTCGCCACATTCTATGAAGCACTTATACCAACAAGTGCATTCAATATAAAATCTTCGTTATAATGGATTCGAAATTTAAATTACTTTAATTATACGAAAGAAACATGAATTTGAAATACTTGAAAACAATTTAAATTGTAATAAACTTTTTAAGCTTAGTTACCGAAACGTGAAAGTTCGTTTAAGAATCATAATCATAGATTAAATAAAGGATTACGTAACACGTACAAGTAATAGATCATGTAATTAGTAAGTTCATAGGAATATTTTTTAATACCGATCTTTTTCATTTGATTTCCGCGTAGACGTCAAAGGAGGTTTGTATTGAACAAGATCCTTTGACATTAACATACAATTGACACATTTTCTATGTTCCATAAAGATTTAAAGACAAAGAGGCGACAGTTTGCGTTCATTATTCCCGACGTATCGCTAATTGCGGTATGCTAACGTTCTTAGCACGTTTCGAAGATTACAGATAATATAAAACCTTCGATGTGATTTTGAGATACGACTTTTCTAATTTATACTATTTTATATCTATATGTATATTGTCACATGTGATTCAAAGCACACTACAATAATAATTTAGTTAAGAAAAAATCTAAGCTGAATCTATATACAAATATGTATATGTATAAGATTTTTGATCACATATTTTATTTGTAATTCGTGACTCAAAGCAAAGCCTGTTATATTTAATTTTATTTACAGTATTATATAGACTCTTGTAATATTATCGGGCCTTGATGTTTCCGGATAGATGTAAATAAAATTACATTTAATTTACATTGATTTTAACAAAACACTTAAAGTACTTAATTTGATGGTGAAAAAAATACATCCAAAATTTTGGTTAAAATTAAAAGGGAAATATTATTATTCAACCGAAAAACAGTGAGTAATCATTTTATTAGACGTGCAAATACAACAAATGAACAAGCGTCTTCTAATAGAAAGACAAACACTCGAGAAATCTTTGTTAGTTGAGAATAGTGATGTAAAAACACCCACATATACATCTCTTACGATAACATTGAAAAAATAAATTTTCATCAATGATTTGCATGACCATCACTAAACGTGAGTCATACAATTATAGTCATATGTTTCGTAACTAAAATACAATAATTTGGGAATTTCGAATGAAAATCTTGATGTATCCATAATTTCCGTGATACTCTAATTTCTCTAAGTGACGTTAAAAGAGCGTACAGCAACTCGAATAACCTTACTTATCACGAATTAACGTGGACTGTGGGAAATTCTGTCTCTATTTCATTTATACAGTCTGTTAAGTAATACATTATAATCTTTTACACGCTTACATTATAGTATTATTTAATTAATTCACATTAGAATACTCTTAGTAGTCTATATCTATATCAAGGGATTTCACTAATTAAAAAAAGTAAAATAAATTTTTCAATGCATTTTCGTTCCTACTTTAATAAATTATAAAATAAATCACAAATATAATATGGTAGGTGACGTCATTATTATAAATATAACTTCCGACATGTTAGTGAGCATCCTGTATATCAGTGACTTCCTATTGGCCGGTAGCACTCACCGTGGGTACTGATGCAGGCAAATACGGGAAATTATATTAGCAAATTGTACCCATGGGAACCGATGTTAGAATTGTTTAGGTGTATACCTACATACCTAATTTGTGCCGTTAGAAACATAGTCTTATATATAAGTAATACAGAATTTATATATTTATATAGTCTGATTGAATTAAATTTTTGACGGAGAGATTGTTCTGCTCATAATAACAATATGAATTTTATGAGAAAGATATATTTATGTTGTGCGGATGTTTGTTGCTCTTTTACGCAAAACTATTAAACGGGTTTTAATAAAACTTAACAGTTGTGTAGTTTGAATATCAGAAAAAGATATAGGATATAAATCATCCTAAAAATATTTATAATTGCTTGTTCATTACCTTTTATAGTGTATGAAGTCACGTGACACAGACTATCAATGTTGCTGTTGTCTATTGTTTTTCTGTACCGAAATCAAATCGGACGAAGCGGAGCATAATAACTAGTTTTATCTAGACTAGATATCAGTAGAAGTTGTATAAACAAAATAAAATACATGAATATATATAGATGTTTGTTACAAAAATAAATACATTGTCCCTTTTGGTCATATCAGACTTCTTCGAAGTTCCGAGACACGGTAAAGGGAAATGTAATCGTAAAACCAGCTGTAAGAACATTAAACTAGAATACTCAATGAAGCTATGAAATAAAAAGTATAATAAATATGGTTTTAAATGTACATTTATGTAGAGCCCTTACTAATTTGCAAATTTATACGTAAAAGACGGAGTCGTGAGCCGGGAGTGTGAGCCGCTGTTCTAATGACCCGTACGTAATAAGACCCACCCGGGTTAGCCAGGGAAGGCTTTATTTAAATGCAATGAAAAATATTTATGGTATATAAAAAACTGATTGGTTTGTAGAAATAAAATTTCACATACACTTTTCTAGTAGTACTTTTTCAATAAATTATTGAAAAGATTCATCTATTTGTTGGTGTTAGGTTCTATAAAAATCAACTCAGTCCTTTGTATTTATTTAACTAGACATAGTTTTCAGAAAAAAATCTCAACATTACTCACATAAATAATAGAAATTGATATAAGTTATTTAAATGTTTCGTGTTTGGCCATGTTGTTAATTTTCTCAACCGTTGATTATAAATAGGCACAATTAACGAGTTTCTAACGTTATACGTGATAATTAACGGAACGTATTTATCTACTTTAGGTCTAGGATTAAGTCTGTCTGGAATTTTCCAATTGATTCATAAAAATATTGTCATAATAATATTAGGTAATATTTTGGTTTTATTTACAAGACGCCTAATCCTGAACAAAAGCTAGCACTTTTTTAATGCTAAGGCTGCAATCGTACTGAAATCGTAGAAAATTTTGCCAATGTCAAAATTTAAGATTTTATTATCTTCATGTCATTTTAATTCCAAGCAATGTCAATGTCATTTGATTACCACAGATAATATAAGGAGTTAATAGTCAAAATCAAATGGCTTTTTGAATGGTTTACAATATTTCATAAATAATATTTATGTTTCAAATAAAACTAATATTTTTCATGTTGTCTGTCCATCACCACGATTACTCCAAAGTTATCGAAACGTCGGTTGTATGTAGTTTAAAATATTAAAAACGCGTAGTAAACCGAAAAAAATAGTAGAATATTTAAATAAATACTCCCGAAGTCTTAGATCTCATAATGATATTTTTAATTTAAAAAAAACTATTCAATTTTATTTAAAAGCCAGCTCCGTACAAATTCTCAGCAGATAGTGCTTTACGACTTCATTAGAACGCTTCAACCGACCGGTCACGACCGACTAAACGTTAAACTGGCCGGACATTATTGTAATTGGTCGAACTGGAATTCTAGACATTAATTGTTAACCTGTGTACTCTAAAATACAGTACACGAATTAATTACAGTACATGTGTTAACATTACATGTTTTAATTTAAATTAATTTCATATATTTTCTTTAATTTTATCATTTAGATTTAACGATTTAAATGAATAATAAATCTGGCTTAGGTTATAGGTAAAACCCACTCCTTAGAAGATGATATCTTACGTTGAGGGAAATAATTGCATTAGATTCAAAGATTGAGTCGCCCTTTGTTAAATGTTAGGATTAGATGGTATTTGATGGCAACGATTATGGAAACTTTATTTCTGTAAATTTAATAAATTGTGATTTTAATGTAAAATTTTAATAGTATTAATTAATTTAATATATATTTTATTTTATGTGCCATTATAGTTAATAATCTGTGGTATAATTACAAATTAGAAAAGCTCGTGCGTTGATGCTGTGTTCTGATAGCACTGCAACAGAAGGCGGGTGATTCTCGTACACAACAAAGCTTTTATATAATGATTTAAACATTCATTCGATTATATTTTTATTAAAATTGATCACTTATCTTAACTATAACCGAGATATTTTTAATTATTGTATAAATTATGAAACATTAAGTTATAAATTAGTCAGCGAACTATAATATTTGTTCTTTAAAGAGCAAGAATTAGCAAGCAAGAAGTAGAGCGCAAATATAAATTTCGAACACAATTATTTGTTGTGTAATTAGTACTTAAGTTGAAAATTTATTATTAAATTTATACAAGGTGTAGTAGAAACACCCTAATTATCGATAAGTCGTAGAAATGCTGTAATGGCTGGAGGTGAAGTGAGAGCAAGCCTTATCGCCCCGACAACTTTATTTTAAGGCAGTTTCAATGTAACCCCAGCAAATAAGGTTGCGTTTATTAGCCAATATAATTATGCTATGTGAACGTAAACTTGTCTTACAAACTATTGGCTAAGAAGAGTCTGATAGAAATATGAGAGAGGAGGCGAGAGCCTTCATATTAAAAGAAAAAAAATTGTGAATATTACCAAGTTCCAAAGATATACATAAACATGTGTAAACCTTCAATAATAACGACAATGTTAAAGCAAACACACACCGTTTTTATTATAAATAGTAATATTTTTTTAATTAAAATAGTATTTGTATGTTATTTTAAAATAATATCACTAAGTCATTAGCTCCACCAGCTATGATAGGCGCTTGCGCATTCGAATTGCTCGTAAAACATTATATTCTATTAAAGACAGCAACTTCAAAAAAATCTCATTATACACCGAGGATTATATAATAAATATAATCGAAAGGAATTATCTGTCTCCGAGAATAGACTTATTTTGATATTAAGCTAGTATTAAATAACGAACGTGTGTGATATAATATATTATGTGTGTATATAAAATAGTTTTCTAAATTCATCTCTAAGTGGTTCTGCCGGTCAAGTGGATGGATACGACTAATTACCATGACCATCAATATTTGAAATCAATTAAGTCGAGATCCTAATTATTATTCAAAGATGTCGGGCGCCGACAAAATGGCGTGTTTACTGACGCTTTACTTCTGTTTGCATTTCTGAAGACGATTTGTCATTTTTAAATAATATTTCAGTTATATTTGTTTTAGGGATTTCTTTATTGGCTCCGGAGGGGTGATATACCCTATGTTAATAGCGCTTAAGTTAGATTATCGTGTTATTATAACTAGATCCGGATCCGTGGGGTCATTCATTGTTGGCTTAAAATTACTAACCATCCATCATACGATAGCCGGGGATGTTTTAATTATCCGCTGATTGATTTAAAGTTATACGAATAGTGGGATTAAAGTTAACCTGAGAAATCAAACGTCAACAGTTTAAATATTTACGACGTTTCAAATGAACACGTATCAAAGAATTTTTAGTGATAATTATATATAGTATGTGAACGAGATTTTTATAATATATAGCTAAAGATATAATTAATAATATTTATCAATGGAGTTATATAAAATATAGTCGATTTTGACGATTCTTAAAGACGCTTTACAAAAAATACATCAGACGCGAGCTGCATCACTTTCAAACGCGTCTTAAATTCAAGAGAATCCGTTACGAAACATAAATCTTGACTATTGTTGTATACAAAGGTCCTATTCTGTTGTTGACCACAGACAAGTATTTTGCTTACCAAGGTGGTCTCTTACAGTTAATGTGAGCATTAAATACCTTTGTGTTACGCCATTCAATGGCACGGGTCATTCTATGATATTTAGTGAAACAGGGATTTGAAAAAAAAAAGCTGATATTTATTACTAATTTTATAAACTCTGACAAAAATTCACTGACGTAATTTTTTCTGTGGTCGCCTCAAGATTGCATTTAAAATTATATTGAATGAAGGAAATATTTTATTACAACAATTTTTTCATTTAACATAGAATAACAAACGCTTAATGTATTTCATATTAAAAATATTTCTCATATCCTTAACATAATATCGTCTGAGTGCACGTACGGTTTGAACGTAGACTTAGTCGGTTAAACTCAAAGACTGTTTGTTGAATCGCTACCGGCTTTATGTTTTATTGTTTAATATTTACATACTATTAGTGCTTTCTAGATATTTCAAGGCTTTTTTATATTAAACTTGTTAGTCTAATTATTATACTAAAAAGTATTCTATAGTACTTTTAAACTTCCGGAGTTGGTGAATAAAAAAATATCAAAACAACGGTAGGGTTTAAAAGAAAGATAATTAGGATGATGTAAAGACGCTAAGACTATTATATAGAGCCTGGGAGTATTGACTTAGCAATAAAGGGCGCGACAATAACATATAATAGTATGGATTTAAATGTATATGTGTTATATAAAGATATAATTATAAGATAGAATTAAAAATTATAATCCTAAAGGCTGTTTCTAAGTTTGTTTTCACAATTATACGGAATACAGTTCAGTAGCTAAAATCAGTTGATTCGTTGTATGTGTGAGATGGGAAGCAAATGTCTACATTTACTCTCAAATCTATTCAACGGTTCAATTGTATTTGAGATTGTTATATTATAAAAAAAAATCATACGATAATTGTTTAAGAATTTTGATGCTTATTTAATGCTTTTGTTTGGTTTTAATCATATTTTAAATATTATTAATTTTTATACATGTCAGTATATAAATGTATAGCTATTTATTTTTGTATTCCTGAATTTATAATATTTTTATTTTTGGGACGCGGCACAGATTGTAGTTTTTATAAGGATTCTTCAATAAAACAATTTCTGGTCAATTCATTATTGTTGTTAGTATCAAAAGTTTCCAACGCGCCGATGAATTCGGCTTAACATTATAAATTTCACGCCAGTTCAATACAAACAGCTGTTCTATTGAAGTTCAATAGACTTCAAATGGCAAAAGAATAGTCGAGGGCGTGAAATAGTTTCATTTTCTATCATATTTCACTTTGTAGTGTGAAGAGGCGCCATGTGGCGGTCATTAAAGTTTGGATCTCTCCGATATTACAGTATAGAGAATGTTTTAAGACAAATACTAATAAACAATGTATAGACATACATACATACATAAACGTATTATAATATCAATGCTTGTAAATAATAATAATCGTACGATAATTTTATACATAGAAATGTTAGATTCGTAACTTATCTAATTACATGTGGACTCAATCAGTAGTATAACACAAAATTTTAGAATAAAATAATATAATTTTGAAAATTTTACATATAAAGTAATAGTTGGTGTTGTTTGGATTGTTCGGTTGGTCTGTATAAAGCTTACGAGACGCAGCGGCACTACCAAACAAGCCGGCAGTGGCACAATAGATGAATTAGTTTGTAATGAATAGTAACGCCTCCCAGTGCAGTGGACTCGGTCAATAAAAAACTACTTTAGTAGCACTTAAAGTTCGTCGTAATATGAATTTATATTAACACTACTTAATGTCTATGAAAACGGATTCAATTATACCACACTCTAATTTGTTTTACATTTAATTCTTAAAGTTTAAATCTATGCTTTTTGTTTTCATATCTTTAACGTCTTAATAATTAAGAGTGTATATATTGTATCTATCGCCGTACATATATTGATCTATAAATAATGATATTTCTGTTAAACAAAATTTAGACTAAAGGAAATATTTGTGTATCATCAAATCTACAAATACTAATTCTACAAAGAGCTTGTTATATGAAAACTTTAATGGCGTACGTCTTCTGGAGATGTCGGGGGATTTTAAAAACTTGCATCTTGTTTCCTTTGTTACAGTAGTGCTCTGCCTCTACGGATGTTATGGCATAAACAAAGCCTCTTGATACGTACTCCTTTGAATATTTTATATTTATAAAGTCGAAGAATGTTTTAAGTCGTCCTTTCCATATTATAAAAGAAAAATATATTTGTTATTAAAATTCGTTAAGATGAATATTAATACATAAATTAATCATTAAAATTAAAATGGTTTCGAGGTTGTTAGGAACTAATAACGTTCTAAAACCGAACAGTCTGACATAAAAGGTGAACAGTACGAAAAGGGAATCGGTGGCCATTTTGTCAATGCAATTTTAATTGGAACGACGGTAGAGGTTTTACGCGAAATATTTGAAAGGAATCCCGAATGGCGATGTAAATTTTTATTTTATCTGACCGACGATTAAGATTCCTTAGTGAAATCGAACAAATAGGTCCTTTTTTTGTACAGCCGCGCCAGCAGCGACACTTCTTTTACAAATATGGCGTCGGATCGCAATTAGTTTCAAAGTAGAACTATGTCCCTTTATTATTCTAAATTAAAATACGGAGTAATGGACTCACTAAAAGAATATAAATACATTGTTTTAAAAATGTTCGTCATTAATCATAATGGATGAATATTGTGTGCCACAGACATTCTAATGGCTACATTAAAAATGAAAAATAACTGCATTAAAACATCAAAAACATAACATTCATTAAACGCTCTTAAATCAAACATGAAATTCGAATCCGTTCCCAGATAATTTATGTTCATTTATTAATAGATAATAAACATATTGCGCCAAAATTTTATTAAGGTTCCACAATAGTACCAATAAGTAACAGTTTCTGATAATTGTTTATGCTGCACAGCCAATGTATCGAAGAAGGTTTTATTATTAATAATGTGAATAACATATAAGCGGTAGTTATTATTCAAAACAAATATGTTACTATAAATCATTCCCACATATCGTTATAATTATAGTAAGTAGGAAAATGTCAATTAGCAGAAGTTTTGCTGGGTCCATTTTTTTCCGTTCGTCAAAAAAAGGTAATATGATTTATGGCATTTGTAATACGACTCGTTATTGGATTACAAATTGTATGTTTCGGTGTCGTTAATAGACATATTACTTTATAGTGATGACCTTTGTAGATATCGATCGTTTTTTAACGATATTATTTTTTCGCACTTTAATAACAAGTTCGAATTTTATAAGCAGGTATGAAGTGTATTATGGAAAAGGTTTCGATTCTTCTAAGGCATCGAAACCCAAAACTCTGGACAACATAAAACAGGTAATGTGTTGTTGAATTTAAGAATGTATTAGTTAAGCAACCTCCAGATATGTAATCTTAGCAAAATTTATATTAATTTGAACAAAACATAAATGCAACGAAAAAATTAATTGTGAGTATATTTTTAAAACCCATAGTGATTACGCAAACGTTATTATCGATAATTATCAAGATGAAACTTCAAAAGCAATTAAGGAGTTAAAAAAAAAACACAAAATCCCATGACATTTGATGACGTATGCCGTTTGACATAAGGATGTCTGTACACTAATGTGTCTTGATAGGGAAGCAAATGTTTAAGTGTAGAATTCTATTTTGACATTCGTGTTAATCGCCCACAGGTGTGCACTGGTATTTAGAAAATGCAATTTATGTCAAAAATAATGTATCATATGTATTTAATTTATATTCGATGTTTTTAAAATGTTTTCAAATAATATTATGTTCAAGCTTAAGTTAGTTCGTATTATTAAAAATATGTTATTAGTAACAAAATCTAGTTAAATTAAAAGTCAGTTTAAAAATTTCACTTGCCGTCTCCATTAATGAAAAGGAACTGAAAGTTTCTTCACGAACAACAAATGCTAGATGTGTTTATTTTTAATGTGTACAATATTTATATATTATTATCGTAGCTCTCCTTGCACATGGAGGGCTTGTTTTTTGCTTCACTGAGAGCATTTACAAATATGAGACGCTAAATCATTTGACAGCATTCCTTGGATTCCTTTTCTATATTTGGATCCATGTCAACTATAGCGCGTCATTCGGATACAACACGTGGACATTTTGGACACATTACATGCTCGTTTATGCTTTTCCTTTTACTTAATTATCCACAAATGTTTTATAACGATGGACCCAGTGTAAATACAATAAAATATACTTCATTTGAACCAGCTATACAATTTTAAATAGATTTCTACAGACGCCATTTTATATGAAACATGCTTTTTGTTTCTGTGTGTATATTTTAATATCTTACATACGTCATATAAGACAATAAACAATATTACTATTATATTGTTATTAATGAAGTTAGTGTTATCATTATTAACGTCATATCATATCATAAATCTGACGGATATCCGAAGCAATCAGAAACTTATTAATCAATAAACAATTCTCACCCTTATATCAATAACAATACGGTTGTTCGTATGAACATTTATAGCCATTTTTCTGCTCACCCCATAATTAACTTCCCTTCCGAATACTAAATACCTATTTAGTACCAACTATTACTGTCAGAGTGGGACGGTTGTATATGTACGTGTGTGTGCGAACGGGATAGCAGACCCTAAGTTTTCACACCGTAATATTAGGGCGTTTATAGTAAGTAATACGAAAGTCCCCTCTTCGTTTATCTTTGATAGCAAACCGAGTGTGAAGTGATAGGATATTGTTTATTTTGTTAGTGAACCATGTTCGCTTTAAAGTATTTAAGGTAGGCATTATATAAACGGCTGACTGATGAATCATGACTCTTAAATATTATGTATATATATGATAAAGTTTCATATTAAACGTTTTAGTGTCTTCCAAACGAATTAATAGTAACTAATATACAATATATACATCACAATGAATGCCTAATTTTGTTCAATTAATATTTATATACCACAATTGAAACATTAAAATTATAATAAAATAGTATCGATATATATATATACATATAGCCCCACATACAAAATAATATAAAACTAATGACAACCAACTATCATAAATAAAAATATCGGAAAAGATACAAATATATGGAATAATTGAACTAATTGATTATAAAATAAATAAATAACACTACAAGCTAATGTCACTACGGGCTGTAAATCATTTGGGCTAATTTGAAACGGGACCTCAAACAGTCAGAGTACAGCAAAAGCCAAAAGCAGAACTAATCTCATAAAGGGCGCCGGATCTCTCCAAAGGATTTAACAAGCAACAATCTCATTATATTTTTATACTTCATAGTCGGACGTAAAGTGCGATCAGAACGCGAGAGTCGAGACCCTACAAAAGGTAATTATGTTTTGATTCCAACAAAAAAAATATCAACTCACAAAGGATACTAACGAGATAAGAGCGTGCTAAATCGCTCCTACCGCGATCAATTCGGTAACGGACGGACGATTGGTTGAGAGAGATGTTAGTAGTTCTGGTGGGGCTGGTGAAGGCACGCCTCCGACCTACGCCGCCGAGACCCCTTCCTCCACGAGCCAGTCAACCGTCGACCGCGTCCGCATGCGTACATCGCACGAGCCAGTTATGTGAATGGGACCGATCGTTCAATGTTAAAGAAACAAAGATTCGAGGATACTGAAGTTAATATGGCGATACAGAGCGTGTCCAAGTATCAGAGCAGTGCCGTCGAAGCCACAGAGCCTCCGAAGGCTTCGAGGATAAGTTTCAGCGTAGCATCGATATTGGCTGACACGAAACAGAATGACACCGCCGAGATGTTGAGACATCACCTGACGATATCGGAATCCCCGTTACGACAGTCCCCGGCATCTCAACCGGAACTGCCTGGGGGGAAATCTCTGTCGCGACCGGCATCCACGACGCCGCCCCTTAATCTGAACGTAACCGCGTCGTCGGATGAGGAATACGAAGACTCCGTGAAGGAGGACTCGATAGTGGATGTCGAAGATTTACAGAACAGTCTTCAGAGTGACGATGATGAGAGAGTGGATAAGGAGCGGCTGGGTCCAATACGCCCGACGCCGTTCAGCGCGCTGGCGGCGGCGGCGGCGGCCTACCACAGCCTCACCTGGCCCGCACCATCCTCAGTGGTGCCAACCTTCGGACCGATGTTCCAATCACACTTCCCTGTCGGACACATTACCGGTTAGTTCAATAAAATTCAAACACTGCAACCTCATCGCTGTAGCGTTAAAGTTTTTTTCCGATGCACTAGTATAATTACTGTATCTATTAACTGCATTTTAAATCCATAACTACAGCTAAGCTATCAGTTTAGTTAACATCGAATGTTTCAAACTGTCACAAAACACATCTCGGTGAGTTGCTCTTCATTATGACGGCTGGATATTAACATTAGAACATCTATAATTATAAAAGCCGAGTCTCCTGTAATATTTCCTTATAAACATTACCTAGGAACTTACACCGACGGCCCCGCCAGTCATCAATCACTTGCACGGATACTTTTCTTCGCATTCATTAAGTTATATAATATTTTCTCTCAAACAATAAACAATATACTTTCCACTTAACGAGCTGGATATTGATCTATCTCGAGCGATATTAATTACACTTCATGTAATAATATCCTTATATATTAATTAATTAAGCATAACACTGTAATTAATTAGCAATGTTTGGTAATTAATTCCGGATTATTTTGTACAAATTTATAATTGTTTTTATAAGTAGTTGGTAAAAATATTTATGTACAATTAGTGTTAAAACATTCAAATATTTATAAGAATTTATTTATCTGCACTACTGAATGAATGAATGAATGAATAATAAATTAAAGATAAAATAATTTTTAATACAGTCTACTATGTATATGTATTATTAGTGTGCATTTGATTTAAATTAAAAAACTCGTATATACAGAATTATATATAATTTTTTATAAACTTTTTAATAATTTCCAAGTGGTTGTAGTGTAGTAGAATAGTATACTATTGATTTTTTCAATATATTTTAATTTTTTTAAATTATTATTCACAATATTTCACACTTGAGTCTCCGTAAAGTTTCTTTAACATTCTCGTGTATAAAAGCCGCGTATCTTTACGTTTTGTTTGTACAATGTTATATTAAAATAAATCAAGATTATCAGAAAGAGAAATATCAGATTTCATAAACATATTGTTTATTAGAATCATATTTTTTTTGTATCGTTATCAAAAAAAAGAACTTTTTGACACTATTCATTTTGATTTTTTTAGTATTCGTTTAACATAAAACTATTTTTTTGTCGAATATTTTACTTAATACCACTTATAGGTTTTAAATATTAGAAAAGAGAATCTCATTAAAGACCCCATTGGACATAAATATTTAAAATATTAAAATATCTCAAATGTATGTTCCGTATTTAATTATAAATGTATGCATACCAAAATAAAATACTTAATTATAGTTAGACGAGGAAAAATAAATAGTGATTATTATTAATTTATACTTAAAGTATATGTGGGGTCCTATTGGAAAATCCGAAATATGTCGGATGCTGTGAAAACAGATCTCGTTTACCCCTTTATAACCCGGTCGGGTTAACAACTGGGCTCCAAAGCCTTACACAAATAACGGATATCAACTTCCAAAACAATATCTTTAAGATGGCGGATTTATAAACATGGCGGACTTTGCATAATAACAGATCCCAGAGATGATAAACTTATGTTCCTATTTAAATATTATGCAAGTGCTTTACTTATTATTATTTTATATTACGTGTATAGAATTCATTATATTATAAAAGAAATATTTATTTGTTAGTGTGGATAATAGTTTTAATAGTATATATTTTTTGTTTGGTAACTTTCCTTTTATCTGTTTGTTTATAAAACTTGCATCGAACACATTCCCACAGTCGCGGGCGTTAATTACAATAATGGTATCGTGTGAATTATGATGGAATAAAATATAATTATTTAAGCAACACCTCCTTATTATTTATTATATAATTATAAAAACATTAATATTCTTCATCATTATCTGTATCCGGTGGTATGAAAAAGGTTTTGTAGCGATTTTGTTAGTTTTTTAGAAATAACGCTATGATTTTCGTATATCGTTCACTTTTCATTAATTTCCTTAATGAATATGTTATTTTTTAAATTAAAGAAACCGTGATCACGGGAAGTCCAGATCAATTTTCATATCGTCTTAATCTTAGGTGTAATTAAAAAATAGTCGAACTGTATAGACGAAAGCATAGTTTGTCCGAAAAATGTAGTTATATTTTAACGTGCCTTTATAAAATATAAGAATTCTTGTAAGAATTAAATATTGTCTTAATAGAAAAACCATAACGAGTATAGAAATAACAGTCCTATTGTGAGCAGCCGTTTCAACGTTTAAAATCTAGAATAATGAGGTAATAAAAATATATTTGTGTTTAATAATAGTATTAAATTCATAAACCACTATAAACTGCCGACGGTTAATGTTGAAAGGAAAAATTTGTACCAACGACGAAATTCCAAAACCATGATTTCACAGACCGCAAAAAAAAACTAGCAATTCCATAAACCGTTGTTAGCATGCTCGAATAAAATTCGCGTGTGTTTATAAAATTAAAATTGAAAGATTATTTCAGAATAGTTCCAATCATCGTTATCGCTTTACGAAACTTCATTAAAAAAACATACCGCCAAATTATAATAAAATCAAAAGCGTCATCTAAATGACAGTGACAGTCCATAATCGTCATGAATACAAGAATGCGTTCGGAAATTATTAATACGGCGTAATTTATATTCAAACTTTCAATGAACATGTGTGCATTGTTTTGCGATAGTGCTAAAGAGCATAGCAATGGCAGTCCCATGTTTAGTAATGGCGCGCAGTCACGAACTAGTTTTATTTCACTTTTCAACTAATTAACTATAATTTTTTGCTTTTATTCTACAGTCGTAAATATGTCAAACGTGTCTACACTATCACAAATAATTTAGCATTAACTGGATAATGTTTTTTTTATATCACTTAATGAATTGTAATTGTCTGTAATTTTTATTTGCGGGATGCCGGTGATATAAATAATCGATTTATTAATATCGATTTTTTATTATTATCATTAATATAATACAGGACGTTAAAGGTGTCTCGTGGTAGGCGGTGAAGTAAGCGATAGTCTTACAAGTAGTTGTAATCTCCTTACGCGGTTCTGGTTAGTCTTCCAATGCGCTCTCAGTTTGTTTTACACTTTTATTTATATTAATTAACATAATGGTCCAGCATTTGTTTCGAAATTTAACGAAACGCGAAATTTAAATATAACGCCGATGACATTGACATTGACAGTGATAACACAGATAATAAACACGTCAACAATAAATCATTAAAAAAAAAAAAGATCAATAAAAATGTCATATATACAAGTTTAATAACATTAAATCACCGTTCAATATACAATATAAATGTACCAAACTGATTATTTTCAGTGAAACGGAAATAATATATGCACTATGAATGCAATTCAATCTTCCTATGTAATTAAGGTAATTTGGTAACAATGAACAGCCAATAATAAATCAGTAATTGAAATATAGCCTTCATTAATAGTGTCCGCGTACTGTAACTCCACCATAACGTAAACCGTTCACGTCCTTATCACAATGGCTGCTACTGTTTTACTTAAACACGCGTTAATACCGTCATTACTTTATTACTTATTTTCCTATTTGTTTACGATCTCACATAATACACTATTACGTTGTTAAATTGCTAATACAAAATGGACGTGCTTCAATTCATTTGATTAGTGGTTTTTTTTTTTCGCTTATCTTAATAATTGATTCCTTTACTTTCATTAAGTATGTTATTAGAATATAGTTAATTTTATATGTTTCTCATTAGTGGTGTATTACAAATAAATGCAAGTGCAAACTCACTGATAAATATGTCCATATTTGTCTATCGGTTAACTGTAAACTTTATCTCAAACACTCGTTAGCAACTTGAGGCCCCTATTACTGTGTTGTCAGTTAACGTAATAGATACCTTAAGACTTATGTATTATAATATAATATAGCGTGTTCGCTTGTTTTGATGTCTTTTTTCATTCGATACTCGCTCGATTGCCTTCCCTAATTGGCTCGCCATCTGTTTTAATTCATTCTGCGATAGTTTTACATGTATTTTATTGACGCGCGACTCCGCCTGCCGTTTCGGCGGTGTAACCGAGCGATTAATCGATTCGTTTGCGTGCGAAACGCTCGATCGAATGTCTCGATTGCGTTATTAATTCTATTATTCCATTTCAAAAGCACGTCAATTAGCTGTCGTAAGTTCACTGACACTCGGCTTTATTTCTATATTATTTTTTCGTTATTATTTGTAGCTATTAGATTAAAATTAAAATCGCACATTGGGAGGTCTTTCTGTTGATAGAAATTGAATAGCAAATGCGGCTCTTCTGTTGTGTTTATTAGAGTTCAGAATTGATTGTCTTAAAGATAATTCCGTCGCATCAATTGACGCGTGCTGCCATCTTGCGAGCGATGACAGAAAGTAATAAATCTTTAGATAACATCACAAGTGTAGATTATACGGTAGTGGGATCCCATCACGCCATCCGCACTTCCTGCAAGAGCAAATTAGAGCCCGCAAACAATCATGGTAATTGGTATAACCCATCACCTTACTCCAATGGACATAGAGTCCACTTTTGCGTGGCGACAACAAAGGAAGCTGGATATATTTTTAGGTATTCGCAGAACTGCTATGTTTTATAGACAATGAACTCCTGCAATACGAATTTTAACTACGTCAGGGTAATAGTTAAGTAAGTTACGAGTGGCATGCTCTTTGACCATTTAACAAATGAGCCGTGATGCCACACGCGAGCAAAGACCAGTCTGAACGAATGAACTCAAGAACGAATGTACGAAAATGAGGAATTGAACGGATTATAAATTTTGTGCAATTACAACGTCACTGAAATAATTTTAGTAATGAGTTATCATACTAATGAGGTGTAATACAATAAATTCCTTATTTATTCCTAATGAATGAAACAAATTAGAAATGCCATTAAAGCACGCACTTCTTTTTTTGCAGTTTGTACTTTGTCACGAGACAAGTACGTAGATTGAAACCATCTCTTTTCAAACGAATTAACACATCTTAATGATCATTTGTATTAAATTTTGTTTATTTTATTCAAAGTTATTATTACTTCATAATATGTAAATCATATTCGCGTTATGCTAATTAAGTTTTAATTATTTTTTAATCGTTATAAAGGTTAATAAGAACATTTCAAATTCGTTTGCTAAAAATCGACTTATAAAAATTAGTTATCTTATAATCACTGAATAAATCAGTCTACATCATTAACATAGATAAGCGACTTCACGAGAATCGACTCGTTTTGAAATTTAAATGTTAGATAATAATCTATACAACATTAATATTGGCTGACGAAACTAATTGTTTCTTCACTAGAACCGAGATGAGTTATAGATGAAGACGTCACTACCAATGTCATTATGTAAACTATTAACTGATTTACCAGCATCTCTTTCGCTCCTGTTTCTTGTAAACTTCACATAAAACTAAATAACTCACCTTAATTTACGAAATAATTATTATTTAAAACATTTAAATTCTACATGTCTGTAAACAAGTCGACTTATTGTGTAACATGTGATATATTTCTGTAATAATTATAATAATCGTCCGTATCGTATTCGTTAATTTGTCATCGGGTCGAGGCATTGTGTTCGGATCGTAAATTATGACAGGTTTCTTGGAAACAGAATTTTAATATTCATTTTGGGAGCGGCGATAAATCCGCTAATGCTTTTAGAATACACTCCTTGTACTGTCAGGATGTTTTGTGCTGTATTATGGCTAATTTTAATGCCGCTATTTACAGCCGTTTGTGGCGAAAAAAATATGTTTATGGCATTCGATAGTGGCTGTTTAATTAAATGAATTTATAGAGTAGCTTTATTCTTTCCGATTTAAATCACTTGAAATGTTGTTGTTGAACGCCATAAATTAAATTTCTTTTGCAATATTTTTTTTTATGGTTATTTAATTTTCTATTAACATATTAAGTCTCATTTAAACGTGTCACATTTTTCGTATGTTCTATTATGGCTTTATTTCAGTGTGTTGTCTGTTAATTTAGAAGTATCTTTACCTAAGAGTTTGGTAAGGTACAATTTCTGTAATAATACCAGAGTTTTTTTTTATTATCGTTCTAAAACATTATGCAGCGTGGGAGGGGAAGCCCCGCTGAGATCAACTCTTCATCAAATTATCATTAATTGATAATATAGCTTTATCTGTCACATCATCATAAAGTGTGTGCGTTTATTACTTAATCACACAAAAACTCCTTAACCGATTTGAATTTTTATTAACATCAATAAAATCAAATTCTTTTTTCTATGAACGTGTAATATAGTAAAAATGTAACAAGTAAAGTTTAGCTTGAAACTTATGATAATGTGTAATCGATATAAATAAATCTATAAAATTATTGTTTTTAACAACGTTATCAATATTCTAATTAAAATTTAATATATAATTAATTGAGTTTTGCATCCGTTTTCCTTATTTGTATTTATATGTAATAAATAGTATAGGAATAATATAATTTATTTGTTATTTAATAAAATGATGTGTGAGAGACTAAAAGTTGCAGTGATTTATGGAAGAAATTAAAAAGGTATTGTACTGTAGGTGTCATTGGTTCATTAAGGTTTGTTTGTTTTTTGTTTAATTCTTCTTTATACATGGCACAAGTTTCCCGTATCCATTCAATAGCCTATATTAATACTATAATGTGAGATGACTCATGAATGTAAACTGTGAACGCTCCCTGTGTAGTGTGAGCGAACCCTGAGTAAGCACACACAGTAATTAAATCTATAAAAATCATTGGTGAATATTAATTAATTTTTTGTTTGTGAGATGTTTGAAATAAGGAAACATAAGAAAGTTTAATTGAATTAATATTTTCTATACATTTGAACCAGGAACTTAAAAAAATTCAATAGAATGTTTTAGCTCAAATGTATGTATATAAGTTAACTGTATTGTTATAACTCAGATGTCTTTCAAGTCAGTTGTAAGTTGCGCTCCTAATTATAGAAGCATTCCCAATCAATTACCGCACAACCAAAGCGATTTATTTGTGTACAGACAGCAAAAATAGTTGTCTGACAAGCCCGTTTAAAGATTTAATTAAGCACCGTGCTTGAAATAAACGTGAAATATATCGACGTAGGAGAAAAAAGATTTATATGAGCTTTTTGGTTGTTCGACAGCACAGTCTTAATACCTATAAATCTAGTCCAGTTTGAGTAATTCAACTGAATTTTACATTTCGTCCTGGACAGGTCGGTGTCGTGAGCTGGAGAAAAGCCAAGTACTAATGTGCCATTCAATAGAGCTATTTGTATTGCTGGGTTAAAATATACTTAAATAGTCAAATGTTTGTGGCCACGCAACCAGCGGGGTACGGATAGTATGATAACTGACGAACAATATATAA
>DVQP01000706.1:0-19977 GCA_018231745.1 Danaus eresimus
GGAGCGTTCCAAGCCAATGGCAACTAGTAGTTAAGATTAGGCGTCCCAGACACCCGTCCTAGACCCTGACAATAAACATATGACCAACAGTACAGACATAAAAGTTCTCAAGACACACAAAACAACTTTACACTAACACACCACCTTCGCCGGCGAAGACGAGGTCCCGCTTCTAACACGTCGCTCCGGCGTTATGCCATCGGGGGCGTCATGCAATCCCATCTTCCGATGCCATCCTTCTCTTAGATATCGCGTATCCCTCCGTCGGGCCCTTCGGTCCCATCGGGCCGCCCACCCCTCCCGGTGATGCTGTAAAAGCCAAAAGGGCTAACAGCTACTGTCAACTAGAAAAAACGTTTCTTGTAGGTATCTGGAGTTTTATGGTTTACATGCCCAGGTTTGGCTCCATGATATTTTATCCATACAACGTTTCTGCCCTGGCGATGTCCGAAATTTTTCAGTATATATTTTGCATATACATTTTAAAGGAGACAATGTGTTTATTATTTTATTGTTTGTTATCCTCCAAGGTTATATTCTCAGATCCCGGTTGTTCATCTCGTACAGATGATTCCTTATGTTTGAACTTGTTGCATGAAAAGTAAGCCACAGCAACTGAGAGACTATAAAAAGAAATTTAAACAAATTGAATAACAATAGTATGAAACACAAGGATATGATGTGATGAAGAAAGGATTTAAGTGTGTCTCTTTGTTTAAAAATTAAAAGTTAATTTCTTTTATTTAAATTGTATGCTACAATATTTATTCGATGATTTTAAAAAATAAAATATAATATTGAGAACAATGCACGTTGAAACAAGAGCTTTATAAAAGCAACTTTTGGTCATCAGGAGATTATGATGACATTTCATATTTTACGACGTCACGAACGGCCTCAAAGCAAAATTAATTTTCAGTTATTTTTTAATTTAAAATGACAAGTGACGAGTTAGCATTTATATAATGTGAGGGGTTAAAAAAAAGAGTTGGTGGTGTTGTGAATTATGTCCTCTAGGGAATTGATTATAAAATATTAGAAAGCTTTTATTATAATTAAAAGTGATATCCAATAAAGAGGTTTAAAAATTCTATAATTTAACTGAAACTAGTTTTAAGATATTTCGAAGACACTGAGGGGCGATAGTTTAAAATGAAAACAAGTTTGTCGTTTACCAGTTTGTTCATCCCATATGTTGGTTTTATTTTAAACAAGCGAAATAGAACTCTGGACGTTAAGACCTAAGAATTATTTTACTGTATCCTATGCTGATATTTAAATTGAATTTTAAAAAATTCTTTTCTCATAGAACTTCCATCTTGGTTCGGGTTTAAGTTTAAATTCGTTGTATCGCTACAGTGCATTATGAACTTTTCTTCACAAAAGTAGGTTTCCAAAGAAACTTTATTCTATTTTCTACATGAAACCAACGATCTTTATACTTTTTCTTTTATCAAATACGTAGCATTAAAGATTCCTAGAAAGGTGCAGCAAATCTAGAAGTTCCAACGTAGGATGGAACTCCAGTCGCAGAATTCTAACAAAATGTTATAATTGTAGAGTTGCCATACCACAACTGCAGCTTAGAAGGAAAAGACAATTAAATTATTCATTAAACTTACAACCCGATAAAAAATATATCACCTAATATGTGAACGACTGATGGTTGTTCTCATCCTGACATCGACTTCAGATATTTACTTAGTTATAATTTACTTTGAGTTAATTAAAATCAGGCAACTTCACCACACAGTAAGACATAACGTCATATGTAATGTTTGTTATACATATCATTTGATTAAAATGAGTATATCAGGTTACTATTTTATTAGATAAAGGAAATTGCGTGGGCGTACTTTTAGTACGTGGGTGACGATGGACGTGGCTGGTCCTGAAGAATATTATACTAAAATTAAAAGTGTCTTTATTGCATTATAATATGAAGCTCAAAACAATGGTTTTAGGACGATGTCAGTTTTATATATCTGATAGAACAAGAATATTAAGAACGGTTTAGAAGCTCAATCTTATATTACTATGAATAACAATAGCTTTTAAACCCGATACAAAGAGTTATGAGGCAAGATTATTAAAAAATATCTTCCTTGAATTATTACAAATTATAGAACGAGTGTTATTTCGTTTATATTTAACATTTATTATAAAATATATATATTTTTACCGTTATGATAAACATATTTATCCTAACCATTTACTAATAGTTTAAATACAAACATTAAATGAGATCTGAGGCATTGATAAATAACAAGACCAACTGACAGACATTCATATCTTGTCTGCCCGTGATCACGGTTGATGTAAAGTAACCGAGACGTTGGGAGTACGTAGTTAAATAATTAGATAAAAGCAGTCCGAAAATATAAGTTTCATTAAAACATTAGGCCTTTTATAAAACCTCGCATGTGTGAATATTAACAATATGGTATTTTTTCCATGCCTTTGATTTGTACATTTGTAGTTCAGTCATTGAAACGAATCAAAAACCTAATTTCTAAAATTTTTAGCTAGAAAACCATAATAAGTAAAGTATATTTAGACTTTATTTAATAGCAAACGTTTAAGCAAATTATATGAAATCATTGGACTTGAAAACTTCTATTTATTTAAATGCGCTTTGAAGAACCCCACATTTATTCCATAAAAAGATTTTACGCCTTTAAAAAGGTTCTTCTCTTTAATGTATCAGGTTCCGTATATAGCACACGTTGTAACTCATTTTTTTTGACGTCAACGGATGTAGCGTTTTATGAGATAAATGTGCTCTTTCCTGTAACAGTACTCTTAGAGATATATAATCTGTGTACTTATGAATCAGTAGAATAAATTACGTACACCGATGATGCGGAACCCTGAGAGTGAGGATAAGAAACAACGCGTGTGTTGTCCTCTCGTTTTATGTATACCCAAACTGCAAACGAAGTGTAAATAATACAATAAATACACGTTCTACTGAAAGCTCTTAAAAAGTATAGGATAGATATGTTTCGATGCTCTTAACGTTTGTAAACAAATCTCTTGTATTTTTGGAACAATGAGATGATGATAATTATAACGTTTCGTGTCACTCCAAGTTCCTAAACGTTTCCTTTAATTTATTTTATCTCGTCTCCTTTGTGTGATATGATAGGATAGGAATAAAGGATTTTTTTTTTGTATAAAGTAATTATAATTATTTTTAATCATGTTACAAAAAAAGATAAAAATTATTTTTATTTTTATCTTATATTATTTTAATATGTTTTCGTTGAACGTCGGTAAATAGACCTCGATATAAATATAATTCTTTACTCTTTATATATAATCCAATACAATATTAAATCCATTCAATGATGTTTAGTAGACGCCAGTAAGAATTCCAAATGACAAGGATCCGAGTACTTTAAAGGGACATTATATAATAAGATCATTGATTATGAATAGTATTTGTATTCGTGAGGCTTCATACTCGAAATAATTCTTTGTGATCTCCCTCAACATCACAGCCGCAGACTATGTCCCATTATAGAACTCTATGATACCCTTCTCTTAGCTAAGTGGTCGTATACATCTATTTTTGTTCCATCTTTCTTTTAAATAAATGGATTTAGAAATAGCAGCAAAATTGTTGAATCCCAAATGAGACTCGTGATTAATTCTGTTTTGCTTTTTAATTTTGAGATTATTGAAGACTACATTACTATCCGAGATTCAATTTGATTGTCTTCAACTAGTTTTACTACAAATCAAATAATATAAATTATTCGTACCCTGACACAGTGTCACATACTTTTAGGGATCCATGGAATGAGTCGGTCAATAACTTGTGCACGTTAGAGAAAACGCAAATATTAAATAAATATCTTAATATATATTAAAAAAATGTCCTTAAGTGCATCCTCTCATGTAGGATGATCTCCGGTTATATTGATGTTATGTAAATATAGGCAAGATTATTGTTATATAAATAAACGGACACGACATTAGGTGAAAATGACCTTTCAACCATCTTGCGAGGCATTATATTTGTATAATTGTAATACAGACATTGATTTATTGAAACTATGATTTTCGCATATATTACGCGTTTTCATATCTACAGAAGGTTTTCTATGAAGTACTCAAGGAACATTATTTATTCAATAGATCGTACCAAGCGGTTATTATGCCAGTCAAAATAATGGTTATACAAGTTTTTTTTTATTATATTTTTGAAGAAACGAGCAGAGGATCCGGCTAAGAAGATCTATTGCCTTACGTCCTGAGTAATTTCTTATTACCATTATCTTGAATTATTCTGAGCTATTTTAATCTTTTACTGTGGCTACTTAAAAAAATTCTGTAGCAAAAGACTATTTAACTGAAATCTAAATAGCAATATATTAAAACATATCACTTTCTATATAAACTAAATATGGAACAGAGATCCAATTTTTATCGTAAACAGCTTGTTAGCGAACTATTGCTGTGTGAGTTTCTTCTTCCCACATGTGATGCTATCGTGTGCAGACGAAACAGAATTCTGTTATCAGGGCCGTAAGAACTGTTCTCGTTAGACATTATAATCAATTTGAAATTTATAAATTTCTTCCACTTGGTAGTTGTTTCTTAAATGCATTTTAAGTTTATATTGGATGTATCTCAAAAGCGTATTACAAAGTTCTTTTCTTGAAAAAACTTATTTCAAGTATCGTCACAGCTTATTTCTCCTCTCATAATGTATCATACTACTAAAACTGGTATAAGGAAATGATTCTAAATATACTTCTATTCTTTGTTTTTGACTTCGAACACAAATTTTACTTGTTTTTAATTTTTCCACCACCCCACTTCAACCTGAGAAGGAAAACAACCAGAACCACAGTTAAAATATCATACCGTAATCTACACCTACAACTTCGTGTGAAAATTACAAAAATGTCGCGCAAGAATTTTATTCATTCAGAATTTTTTGTTGAAGAGACACCTCTTTTGGCAGCGAGAATATTTGTCTAACAAGCTTTGAGCACTTGTCGTCCTCACACTTCAACCCTATTATAAATCCCACTCATAAGAACAATCTCCATTTCTTGCACTCATTACGTTTTTCAAGTGGAATGTATTATAGTTTTAGGCATTTCATGTATGAAATCATCAAATGCTTAACAATGACAACTAAATCACTCAATTTGCAATAAAAAATAACTGTAATGAAAAAAAGTTTTTTAGGTTCACTTCGTTATACTATATTTATTTTAAAAATTCAAATTTTATGTATACAATACATACATGTCTCACGTATGAGACTTGGTCTATCAAGTCAGTTCTCAACAATTAGTCATTCATTTATTATTCTAGGGCAAAAATAGATTCAAAGTAAATCACATTTGCTTCTAATTAAATTTATTTAAATACACAATACGTTTTAAGTGTAATTCAGACGTATATATTACATATATATGAATTATATAATATACTATATGTTTATATTCGCGAATATTAAAGCGCTTTGTGCTAATAGAGCCCAAAGACCATACCATCAAGGTCAACAAGTATTACGAGCTCTAGTATTAAGTAGAAGACTAAGTTCGTTGTAAGTTTGTACGCGGTAGAAGTAGGTGCGAGAGGTATAACAAAAAATAGGGGCCCCTTACACCAACACCTAGGTGGCAAGTCCCAGGTACTGTTGAAACTCCTCTCGTTTCGTCTTTAAATGTCTACATATTCAGCGGTAATGGACAAATGTTTTTTATACAGAAAAGCTAATGTATCGTTGCTACTAAATGCAATGACAATTGATTGCGGTGTCGGAGAAATAATGTGTTATGAAAGCTATTTGAAATATAATAAAGTAGTGTATGTTCGATTTGCGTTTCTTATATCTACAAAATAGTCTGCGAAAGAGTCGTCATGCATGACATCTTTGTCGCTTAAGTATAATATTGTGCGTCTGTTCGTGTTCGTCATGAACTCAAGTAGTATTACAACGATTTAGACGAAAGCTTTATCTCCCTGGAGTAACAGACTGTTTTATATTTTAAATTTAGAACCTGTGAAAATCCGATGTAGTTTGTAAGTATTTAAAAAGCGGCATTTAGTAATTTTATTATTCACAAAATTAGTTAAAAACAAATTTTATTTAAAAAATAAATAAATTGTAAAAAAATTATTTCATTTAAACATTTTATGGAGTAAGAAGATGCGCTACAAATATTAGTTTAGTATATTTGGCATTGGTTTATTTAATATAATTTAATTAAAAAGGCGGTGGATGATAAAAAATTAGGTTGAACAATCCTAAGCGTCTATAATAAGCGCAAAGCGCAAGAAAAGGTAATATCCTCAAAAAAACAAAATTAGCTGACTAGCTACTAGTGGGAGTGTGCAGTAACTTAAAGGGAAAAAGAATATGTTTATTTAAGATAAAAGGTACATTTTTGCGATATTAAGTACATATTTTACATTTTAGCAATATTAATAACATATTTATACATATTTTTATATAAAACAGCACAAAAAATATTTTATAGTTAAGTTATAAATATTCGACATTTAACCTTGAACTTACTACAAACAAAAAGCCTGAATTCTTTGAATTTTCAATACATAAAAGGCTTCCATCCCGAAATTAAAGCACAATAAAGGGTATAGGATTTATTTAGAACATCTTTTAATTGAATTTCGTGAAGCCGTAGAAATTTTCTTTTGTTTAAATATTATATTCATATTCAAATATACCACAAGAAAATAGCACTGAAACTACACCTAGTGTACAATACATTGGTTTTGTATGATAATTTGTGATTAGTGTAATAAAACTATATTTATGAAATTGTTCATTATACGGAAATTAAATTTAAAAGATATCATTGGAACAACTTACTCTTAAAGTGATTTCCATGATAGAAGAAATTTTACGAATTTAAACATTTATACTTTTAGTAAATGCATTACGTTTATATAAATGAATAACGTTTCTAAAATAGAATTTCATTTTAACATCAGCTGTTTGCCGAAAAAGGCGCTTTAAATTGATTTCCCGGTACAGAGAAGAGAGAGATTAAAATAGTTTATGATATATTTTGGTAACGACCTACGATGTCTACATTTTACTGCAAAATAAAAAATAAGTTTTAGTGAGTCGACTGCTAGCGGTCACATAGACTGATTCTATTGTTTATTAATTGACTCATTACAGGATATTCTTATAAACACTTAGCTGCGTTTCTGACTGCGATTTACTTAAAACCTTTTTTCTAATTTCTCCTGTTACGACAACTGCTCTACACAGCCTTGCCAGTCTTCATCAAGCGAATCTCCCTGATTTTTGCTTTCAAAATTCTCGTAGTTATTGTAGAAATGAATTCCAACAGAGTTCGTGCACCTGGATGCCCTAAAGGAATGTTAACACAGAAATAGCAGGATTCAGTATATCATCGAAGATACCGGATTTTTACGTCGAAATGTCACGACTGTGATTTGGTCCGTTTGAAAAACTAATGGCTTCTCAATTACAAGGCAAAGAAGCTGGATATGCTTTTGTACTGTTCAAAGTTGCCAAAGACGTTGACAGGTGGATAATTGAAATTATAACGCCACCTTCAAACTTTTAGCAAAAATGAGCTAATTTGAATTATTAATTTATAAAAATGAATTTAAAATTGTAGTCACAGTCTAAGGACTTTCAGATACGAGCAATAAGTTGCTCCTTAATGTGAAAATTTCATATCACAGATTTGTAGCCGTAATAGTTTTTTGTAATTATTGTTAAGCGTTATCAAGATCACAAAACAGAGTTTTCAAGAGGTTACTGTCCGTTTGTGTAACGGTTGACACAAAAACTGTTGATATTCGAACCGAGTGCTAGGTTTTAGAATCGGAAAAATTTTGGAGCTTTGTGTAAATGGACCTCCCGATGAAAAAATATATTTATACTTCTTTTAAAACTCAACGCAGTTTTTTTGTATTTGTTATAGTTGAAGAAAGTTTTAGAAAGTAGGAAACAGAACTGTGCTTCTAAATGTGTATATTTTTTTGAATTATAGATATTAAAAGTAATTAAAATTATAAATATATTTAAATTAAATTTGATCTTTTATTATTACATATATAAGTAGATGTTAATTAAGAAATCAATTTATTAAGTTGAATATTTTGGAAGATTTTTATCAGGATTAATTCTAAATAATATTTGTCTTATCTTATTTCGGCATCACAACATTTAAACGAGTATCAGGCAGCCTATTTGTTAATTTACTTAATTACTGAGTACTCTCAAATGGTAACATGTTCTGTGACAATTTACATGAGCTTCATTTAAAACTGTGTCTCACTGGGATGAGTTCCAAAGACACCAATTAACGCAATATGAAACGCTCTTACTGAGCCCCTTGAGTTCATCGCTATGTGGTTTAGAATGAACTGTCGTAACTCACGTGGAAATAATACAAGAGAGTTAAAATGTGAACTCTAATATTTAATCTATGTAAACAAAATAAACAGAAATAAATTTCTCTGAAAATTCGTAATAGTCTACACCTGAAATTTCCCTGTTATATAAAAAAAACACTTATTAACGAAAGCTCAAACAATGTTTTCTAAATTGATTTATTAACAAGGTACCTTAACATTAACTTATAAAATTTGTAAGTTTACGCACATTGACTATAATTGTGTTGGTGACTATTTCAAACTTGCATTGTAATAAGGTCTAATTATAGAGTGAAACTGAATGCATTAACTTTTTTGTAATATTAAACTGTATTTATGTACATAAAACTTCTACTTATCATACGAAATCGTCGTTTGAATATTTATTCTTGGTGGTTTTTTAAAATTAAAATATTATATTTTTATAGACGGGTTTGTCTCGAGCCAAACAAAGAGTGGTGTCATTACATAATTCCTCTTAGTGCCAGTTAATATAAGATTTTTTTTTTTAATATTTTACTTGTAGATTTCTTTCTCGAAACATCAGAGCTGCTATGGGCGAGTCAATTATTTTGAAAATTTGACTACAAAGCACATTCTTTGCTGTCTACAGAATTGAATGATTTTAAAGTTTGTTTGTGATAATTATGGCTCCTTCCGGTATTATTTGGAGAATACCTACGAAATTTTAATATTTCAGGAATTTAATTATTATGAGAAGATTAATGTACAGTTATAACAGACTACCAAGTTTACGTAAGTATAAAGCAGTTTCGTGTCACGGTGCAATTAATCAGATTTCCAGCACGATGCTAAAGTTTGAATGATTTTTTGTTATAACTTCGAAACATTCTTTAGGAACAATTTAAACATAAACAAAACATGTTTCGAACATCATGATATTGATTAAATTAACTATTATTGCTTAATGTTTTTACAATTTATATGGAGCGTCATTACCAAATTAGTTTTATCAAACATTTTTTTGATATTTTAATAAAGCAAGTATATTAGTTTCTTTCAGTTAATAACTCCATACTTTTAGAAACACAATATCACAATTTGTTAACATTCATAAAGCCTATTCATTAATTCAAGACATTATTATAGAAGATTCTGCGGGGTTACATCACAAGGGTGTCTTCGTTAATAATTATTTTTATAATAAATCAAAGCAAACGAACAAACTTAGGTACGATTCCTTACAAACTAATGCATAAAAAATAGTTTTTCTAAATTGGTCAACCATTGGTCAAAAGTGGTCCAAAACCTTACAGTTTTTAAAGACATTCGGTTCCTCTTATCACCCCATCTCAGATTGTTTAATGTCAAAAATGTTTATTTATTTTATTTATAATTGTAAATGAGAAATTTATGTTTAAATACCGCATCAATAAATTTCCAAATCCAGGGATCAGTTTTAGATCCGATCTTTATAAATGATCTTTAAAAACAAAAAGCCTTTAATTTATTTCATAAAACTTATTTGAGAGCAGATGATATAAATTTATCAGACCGCTTTTTACTGCAACAGCTACATTAAAAATACACATTTAAAAGCACAAAAGAATTTAGATTAATTATAAACATGGCTATTACAAAACAGCTACAAGTCATAATCAGGATTCAATTGCTTCATGTGAGACTTTAAATAGAATCATACTATCCTATCTTATACACACACAGTGAGTTACATAATACATAACCTTATAAAATCAGAATATCACATATTACCTTATTATTTAATTCTTATATTATGTCCCCTCTTAGTAAATAATATTTATAGTATTTTAGTCATCTTAGTAAACGAGCATATACGTCCGACAGATCTTAAATATAAGACTAAATATTTAGAACATACATTTAATATTCAGTGAAGCTTAAAAAATAATTAATTTATTCCTTAAACCCTATTGAATAAATAAAATTCTAGCGATAAGGTCACAGTGATTACCACTGGTCGTAACATCTTCATTTGGGCCGATACAAGTGAAGGCCAACCTTGGCAAGTTTGTTTTTATGGCAACATTATTTAACACGTAACACTAGACCTTACTAATATTACTAAATTAATAAGCCTTCTTGCTACCCTTTTCATCGGTTTAGTAGTTAGTTTTACTTTGAAAAATAATGTATGTTAAATCATGCATGCATCTGCATTATTTTATTCTTACAGAAATAACAAGAAAATTGCAAACAATTGTATTCTACCAATGTAAAAGGCCCAGCATTAGTTTTTTTGTTAGACGGGATCATATAACATAAAAGCGAAGCAAAGTGAACCGGAACAACAAAATTTATATATCTAGTAAGCAAATGTTTCTCTGGCCCAAAAAGATTTCCCTGGTAAGGTTGGTATACTCTGCTGGTATACTTTAATTAGTACAGAACCTAAACCGAGCTTACACAAAAAACGAATAAAAAATAAAAGTCCACTTTCTGCTTATGTCGATAAAAAATTAAAAGCTGAATTAAATTCACTCTCAGAACATTTACCCCTAAAAATGTTCTACACTTGTACAGAGTGACTATAGTGACAGAAGGTAGTTAATGAACATTTTACTATATTAAAATAGCACCAGTGGTGTCCTTCAATCCCTTTTAAAGTTAATGCTATCAAATAAAAGTATTTAGGATTCACATAAATGTTACATAAAATAAACGTTGAGTTTCAAAAACTGTGAACGTATTGACTAGCATTCGAGAAATATTGAACAAATGAACCTTTTCCTCTAATAGGTTCCTTTTACGACATTCAATGGTTATAAAAGGGAAGCGAACTTTTTTTGGCAATCCTTAATATTGCGGTTGTGGAAAGACTCGAGTTATTTTGCCAGCTTTAATAGGGTTGGATTGTGAACGGAAAAGTCACTTATATTAATTCTATGTAGAATAGAATGACGCTTCTGTCATACTGAATCCTGTCGGTGACCTCTTTTGTAATATGAATTCTAATGATAAAGTTGTTTAACACGTCATTCAAGGCGACATTGTTATAAATAACATTAATAAATCTTGGAGTTTTGCATTAAAAACCTCTCATTTTTCTTATCTTAATTTATAACTTCGTAACTCACTTTACCAAAATTTATTTTATGACATACCTATATAAAATAAGCACGTACATGAAATCCATTATCGATATCCGTGAAATCATAGAAAAGAGATAATATGTGATATACTGACTCCAACAATTCCTTTCACCGACGTTAACTTGACAAAACATTTGTTTATATCGCCCCCGGTAGAGTCTTTAGACGAAATGATATGGAATTTATGTAAAAATTTACACGTTCTGGGAATCTCCTCCTAAGTACTTAGAACTCCTTAAGCTTTCCAAGCCTGTACTTAGCAAGTCGGAGGAAGTTTACAAACGGAACTTTAAAACCAAGTCTAAGTCTGAGAACTAGTCATGAAGTGGTCAACACTAACTCTGGAATTAAACACATGTTCAATACTAATCAGTTTGTATTATAGAGTAGAGTAAGTATAAACAGGGCTGTGTTAGCAAGAAATTAATTTGTTAGTATTTCCTTGTTAATGCTCAGAAGAATATAGAGAGGGTAATAATATTTTTTTTTGTATTTTCTCTGACTCATAAACCGTTTTTAATAACGGTAGAGAGTATTTCAAGTATAAAAACATTAAAAACTAAGTTTGAATGCGATAAAAGAGAATTCTCATATTTGCTTAATCAATTCGTGTTTTAAAGTGATTTCTATTTCTTTTACATAAACATAAACAAAACAATCAGAAAGGAGCAAAATTTATAAAAATATAGGAGAATAATTTGAAAAATCCATGGAAATCACAATAAGCCATACGTTATTCTAACAATGCAATCTAAATCAGAGGCTTCAATCTCAGTTTTCATATCCAATTCTCTCTATAAGCCTCTCGGATATTTGAATTCATATAACGTGATATCACATGCTTCGCCATCTTAAATTTCTAAGATCAAATATTAATGACTCTCATCCGGATTATTTGAACAAACTTTTCTTTAACTAATAACACTTATACGTAAATATGAAAAATATATTGCTTATTTCCTACCGATTGACATGAAATGTTATGTTATCCAGGTAAGGTCTTTCCAAAGCCAATACAAAAGTTGGCGGCATTAGTTATTGTGTATGCACCTTTATCATACCGGTATCAAATACATTGAAACTAATATTCAGTGATAAGTAAAGTTCATTCCTTGTCTTTGTTTTGTCTTTTGTCATAATTAAAATAACTGTTTGGAAGGTTAATTCAGTTAGTATTACTTCATCATCTATAAAACTTGTGAACCGATGTATTCAGTTGGGTTGTAAAAAGAAACTATGAAATACACAAGTGGGTTGGACCAGATATGGAATCGGTTGGATGATAACTAAATAATTAAAAATCAAATATTATAGAAGATTTTATGATCAAATATAATTGGAAACATCCAAAACCACGAGCAGAATTTTAACCTGTGACCTTCGAGAGATCGTCTCCAATTGATTTTTATTTAAACTGTTATGCTCTGATTAGAGCCCCCGGAGTAAGACATCCTTTACGTTCTATTACCAAAATAATTTATATTAATTTGTTTCAAGCTTAATTTCAATTTTAATTTAATATTAATTTAAAATTTTGTTCTAATTTTTCCTAAAGGAAGACTACGAGATGTTTAAATTTTATAGCGTAATGTTGAATCTGTTGGTCTATGTGTGTGGTGGCGGTCCAATGCATTGATTCCTTATAAACTAGTTACTGGTAGTTATTAGACGGAATAAAAAACTACTTCTACTTTTACTTTTTATGTGCATATATTATGTATTATATGTATGTATTTATTTTTTGCATTAACACGTCCACTATAAAAAGTGCTCCTAATGATTGTCTTTAAACATTTTATATTCATATTTTTAAAGCGGAACAAAATTTTATTTATTAAAATGTCTGAAAAGCGACTAGGAGTGAAGCGAAGAGTGTCACTCCATACGGCTTGGAAAAAGGTGTTTTGTTTGGAAGTTGGGTCATCATGAGTTGTCTTTCAAACACGGCCCATTTTCAAGCGAGCAGCGACTTTTTATAACAGCCCCACAATGGCAGAAAATTCAAAATAGTATAAAACTTAAATGTGAGAAATATAATTTAATTAAAAGTTAAAATCTGACATGTAAAGTTTTTACAGTGGGAAAATGTGAGCATAAGATTTATAATTTAAAATTGTATATACTTGATACATGCAAATTAAGAGATAATCACGGTCATGGATTTATCATATTTTGTCATGGAATTTATTAATTAAAAATATTAACAATGGTAATATATATCTTACCAGGTCAATCATCTGGAGTCTTGTAGTAGTCAGGGCATATATTCGACAAAATAGTGTATCGTTGTTATACCTCAATTATTTAGTAAATGATCTAGATTTGTTTTGTTATATACATATTATTTATACACATAATATTTAATACCATTTAGATTTTCATGTACCCAATATTTATTAGTTAACCCCCTTATTTTGGAATAAGTTTTGTTACACATACACTGATATTTATTGTCATTCGAAGAAACTGTTCGGAAAGCCAAGAGTCTGTCACTTCCTTACTTTTTTCTACCAATTATAACGACCTGGTAAATTATGATCACAATCGATCACTAAATACGAACACTTCAAAGACCTTAAATACGATCAATTTATTGGTAATTGGAATGGAGTTCAGTGTCCTTCAGATTGCAGAATACTTCAGCATGAGATCGAAGTCGTCTTTGAATTTCCTGCCCCAAAGGAAATAATAGAAAATATTTTCAATGGATCAAATCAAAACTGGTGTTCATGATATAATACTTTATGGACAGATGTTGTAATCAACGAACAACTTAACCAATTATTTTTTTCAATAAAAATAACAATACTTTCAATTGAATAATTTATAGTTAACCACGGTGAAATATTACTGTCTGTAATAATATTGTTGCTTCCCAAAACATTCAGATAATCAAAAACTAGGTTATTTGATAATCAGTCTTATTGTAAAGTTGGTAAGGTCGCTTTCGAAAAACTTCTCACCCTCACCGAGGGATATTATAAACACTTTCAATACTCACTGTAGAGCCATTTTATAAGAAATTGTAATAATATAAATAATGCACTGCATAATTACTTTATAAAATGTTAAGTTTTACTTTCACTAGTAACTAATTTGTTGTCTGATAAAATATGAACAACACAGAAAACAAAAACACATTTTAAATCCAAGTTAAGCCAATTTCGTTTAAGACACCGTAAGCAGAAAGCGCTGAATCTTTAAATAATCATACTTCTAAATTATCTGTGAATTGCAGAATTATTCTGAACCAAAAGTAAAACATTGATAATTTCAAAAACTTTTACGATCTTAAATATAACCTAACAAATTTTCCTACTCATGAAATAACGTTAAGAATTTCTGCTGAATTTTCTTTACAAGTGTTCGACGTAATTTAAATGATAAAAATTGAAAACTGTAAAAACAGTAAACTAGGATCCTATAAATAACATGTTAAATGAATAAAATATGCTTCTCCGTGTGGGGCAGATCAATTTCGGTGAGACCACTAACACGTAAACTGATAATTTCATAAACAAGGAGTAAGGGTAAGCAAAGATCACTGACAATGTTGGCTTACAACAACCTGTGTAGCGTACAACGTACATAGAGAATGCGCACCATAACTTGCGAATAGTAACACTGCAAAGTTTTGACGGAGTCTACTGAATAGCATTCATAACTCCACACTAAGATTCAATACTTGCTGAAGATATTCTTTAAGGAGATGTATACAGTTTACGGCGTATATTGTTTGCTTTTTGGACATAACTGAAAATGACATAAATTTACGATTGTGTAGGTAACTAACCCGTTTAGAGCAAGCGTTGGTGATTAATGCTCAAAACTTTTCTATGTGAAAAGAGGCCTTTGCTCGGCAGTGGGCTCCAATAGGCTGATGATAAGGTCACTCACATTATTAATGAGGACTACAGGTGATTGTGATTGAGCTGTTACTTCGGCTGACTTTCAGCTCGGACTTGAGACTAATGGTCACATTTGATTTGAGATAAAAGAACAATTCAGATGTGATTAATAAAAGAAAATAGATATGATCCAGACCATTTCAGTCATTACTTATGCAAGAGATATACACCAGGCGAAAAAATAAGAAAGCAGTTGTCATTAGAAAGTACTAGAAGACATAAAAATATATCCACTTTTTTATTAAACACGATCAACTTTTTTATTAATTTCACTTATAACTGAAAAGTACATATTTGAGAGTAAGTTTTCGAAAAACTTAATTCTATGACTTCAGAACAAACTTGTTTTAAACTTTTTAAAGGAAATTAAGAAAATTAAAGTTATTACAAATTTTATACGTGTTCAAGTTACCTGCCAATGACTGTCTATAGATGCTATTAAAAAATTTACATTCTTTTGAAAAAAATACTAATGTTATTAAACGTACACATAAATTAAATTCATCAAGCTATGACAGTAATTATGACAAAGTTTTAATTAGATCTCGTTTTACATTTCGGTATAGACCGTGTCACATGAACCTACGCTTGAGTCTGTATCGAACTAAAAAAGAGAGCAATATTTTATATTTAGACAAAGATATCAGCGAAAATTTTAAAAATCGTAACTTGTTTACTGCTGTATGGCAAATTTGGAAAATAATATATCGAGGCATTTGTTTTTGTTGAGTTCGAAAATAAAGTTTTGCTAATATATCTACATATAATCTAAAGAGCTTAGATATTCTTGAGCAGTAACCCTACCTTGCCTAATCTTATGGAGTCATAGAAGTCTAATTCATAAGTTATAGTAACAAAATGAAATAGAAACTCTCATACATGCCTGAGTTTTATTGATGATTTTTGAGTGAAAATTCGAAGAAAACTTCCCCTGCTTTGTACATTTTACTTAGCTACTTAAAAAAAATACATATAAAACACATTCAAACACATTGAAACAGTGATTCAAAATAATGATCATATCCATACCCATAGTGGCCCATGAAAAAACTTCTACTTACCTTAAAGCAATATTGAAAATAAAAGAACAGATCTGGTGAGATTTCCTTTGTCGATTATTACAATTCTGAAAATTGCCGAAGTAACCTACAAGGAGAGTAATTTAACGAATATGCTAATGCAAATGAGCAAATCACTGATCTGTAGTCACCGTTGCTGCAATAGTCGGCTGACTTTATGACGACATCGTCAACCAATAGCAATCCGCCTCGATGACGACTTATATTGCAGGCTGTCTACAGTGATCGATTCAGAATCCGTAGAAAATATTGTTATGTCCAGAAAAATTCTAGAAGCGTATTGTCTAATACTCGACCCAGTTACAAATAACACCCCATTACTGATAGCAAGGAGCCAACTCGACGGATCTCTCTGATGCTAAAAATTCGCATCGAATATCGCAAGGAAAGCCTCCCAGTAAGAGGCTCTTTTGTTAATACTATAAACTTGAAAACACGACTACAGCTTAAATTGTTAGAAAACTTTATTAACAAGCTAATTTAAATTTATGAATCTTTATGCTAATTAGATAAAAAGTTAATTCAGCAATTTTATAGTTAAAAACATACCATGCAAAAAGTTATATTTAGAAACGAAATAATGTTTCAAAAGCTACGTAATAACATGTTATCTTTTCATTGTATATATTGAAGTTTCAGTTGTAGAATTCAGATAGTTCTGCTATTATAGCGAGTCGTAACAAAAGGTTTAAAGTTGAAAAATCTGAAAAACTGAAGTATCTTTCATAATAATAAGATGACAGTAGGTGGATTCAGTTTTACATAAAGCAAAATAATGTTTTCGCTTATTAGAGTCTCAAGTAGGAACTTATACAAGGCACTCCGATAAGACTCTCTCATGACTGAAATCTCTTGAAATATGAACCAATCGTGACTCAGACATTATTCGTCGGATAAGTTTAAGAGGAAATCCAAAAGAAAGTAAATTGATATTACAATGTTGTAATTTTAAAAGATATTTTAAAATATTGATTTACTTGTACTTTTATTTACCATTTTTAAGCCGAGGTTTATGTCTTAAGAAAATTTTATGAAAAAACTAACAATCTTTAAATTACATGCCAGTAGTATTGAGGTTTTTAGTGGCATTCCAGGTAGCCAATTAGAGATCCTTGTCTATAAATTTTTTTTTGTTTATCCAAATTGTATTCTGGTACAGAAAAGTATGGGTGTAAATAAATTATTTTACAAAGTCTTCGTCGTCATATAAATCTAAACTTATACTAGGTTTTTCTGTAAAACTATTCCTTTTCTATTTCCTTTATTAAACTATATACTGTAATCTTGTTTTTAGTACTCATTTAATTATAATAATTATTACAAAAGTAACAAAACCGAAATATACGATGATGTTTATTGGTTCGTTAATATTCACGTCTCGCCAAGCTAATACTGCATTTTAAAGAGTAACCAGGTTGGCCTCTTACAAATAATTAATGTTGACCTTAGCAATGTTACGCACACGGACCCTCCGTTCGTGAATACAATGGACCCTAAAACATTTACCTTTAAGATTTATTAAAAATTATAACTTCTCTGAAAAACTCATAGAGACAGGGAATGGGTTTGGGAAAGACTGCACTGACGCTCGAAAAGTGGTTTTAGAAAAGTAAGTATGCAGTCTCTCCCACAAAGACAATAAAATCTCCCGAGATAAAGATTGACCTTTAAGAAAATTTATTCATAATACTCCCGAAGTAGTAATGGGAAGCAAAAAAGTAAGATTATCTACAATTAGGAATGAGGTTAAATATAATCGAACGGGTTTTTCTAAGTAGCCGGCGATCTACCAAAACTGTCCACTTCAGAAAAGTTACGACAGAGTTTAATTCACACCTGAGTGTACACGCGTTGTTCTGTTAGTGGACTGATGGAAACTCGCTGCATTCTACGTGAAACCAACGAGGCGTATTAGAATGTACTTCTAAATCTAGACGGTATGTCACAAGTAAATGTTAAAAATGAATTTAGTTTTGGTCGTCGAGTTAAATATATAAAGGCAAACAAATTGTTAAATCATAATAAAGTATCTACGAAATTTCAAAAGTAATTTAAGAGCGACGATCGTTAATTTTTTACGTCAAAGGAATCAACATTGAAGCTGTTACCCTCGGTCCAGCAGAAACTTTATCTTGCCAACTCCGGCCAATTTTGTTAACACATGTCTCAAGGAAACTTCAACAAACACAAAGTTTAAAGTACATTGAAGCTTAGCTCGAACATATGCCGCCTTAATCTGCTTATGATGATATGATGGTAAGGTTTTCAATATGATCTCCTTAACATGTTTAGATAATCAATAAATTTAAAAATATAATTTCCAAGGAATAAAAACAATACATATATTAGTGGGTAAAAACGAGCGTGAGGTGGAGGAAAAATATATTGCTATTGGGATGTGAGATGAAGGAACTAAAAGAAGGAAATGGTTTTGAGATAAGTAAATTATTTACTGAAATTAAGAATTTCGTAACAGAAATAAAGAATTATGAATTTCACATTTAAAAACTACATCATTTTGTATAACTGAAGACACTTGAAATAATATTAATGAGATGAAACATTTGGTTATAACAGAGTTAGAATTGGAAATATAGTGGTATTATTTAAAACTAGAAGGATTCTCAGAGCTCACAAGTCCTCAAGTTAAGAGCCTTGAGTATCTTTTTACAGTTTTAACTTAGAGGGCTCTATAAGTCCGTAACCCTTTTAACGGCAGCAGAAGAAAATCTTTATCTCCAAGTAAAATGAAACTCGCTTCAAAATGTAAAATAGGAAGTCAGGAGATCGCAAATAAAAATTAATAAATATTGCAAATATGTAAAAAAATTCTTAAAGCAGTGTTGGGGCATTTTAAGGCAAACATTTTTGAAATAAATAGGTATTTCAACAGTCTTATTCCATATGTAAACCTTGTTTATAAACTTATTGGTATATAGTGAATAATTGTTCATATTGAAAGTCGGAAAGAAGCTGGCTGACTTTGAAGTACTCTTGTGTCCAGGTTTTAGGTGACTTTGAACAGTTCTTACAATTATATTATTGAGCACTTTCTCTCTACGCCTAAAGACGAAAAATCGAGCATTACGTATTCCATGCGTGTAAAAAAATCCTTTTCCTATTTCATTGATTACTGTCCACGTTTCTACTCTGGAAAAAGTAGCCTCATAAGCATTGTTCAATTTTATGTCAATTTTATTACAAGGAACGTATTTAGATATCCTTCACAAAGTTTTTCTGGATTTATTGAAGCATTTTTCGTCTAATTGATAAGCCACGGTTTAAGCAATATTCTTTGATTTTTTTTAATGATTGCTCTAATGTATCTATAACGATGGTAACTTCTTTTTTGAATTTATTTGCATAATCTAATAATTCTACCGTATATAAACTAGTACATATTTGATAATTAATTGAATCATGCAACAAAGCATTTTCATTGTATGAATAATTACAACTAATTAGTAGGCGTAACATATTAAATACAAACAT
>DVQP01000707.1:0-19969 GCA_018231745.1 Danaus eresimus
ATGACCACAAATCACAAACATCGACAGTGAGTGTAGGGCCTATCGCGATCTAAGGGTGTGGCTGACATGGGAATTGCTTTCCGAAGCCCTTTGTCAGCTATGCTTTTTTATTTACTTCAGATGCTATACAAACGGTACAGGTGAGGCGTTATGTGTGTTTTACGTGAAGGGTTTCCTCTGTTTCGATATTGGCCAATATATACTTAACGTGTCAAAACATTGACAATATTTATGTATACCTTGAGAATCAAGTTTATAGCAGTTTAATATTATTGTCTATTATTAAATACAGGTTTTAACGGATATTATTACAAGTTATCATCAAGGAAAAGTAACGTATAAAAATCAACCCTCCAGTTAGCTCCCTTTATAACAAAGACAGCCTAAAGCTAGTTCACAAGCCTGAGTTTCCTTAGGGGGATTCTAATGATAGCATAATTGGTAACAAGCCTAACACCTGTCTGGATGTTCTCAATATAAAATAATTGCAAAACATGTCTATGATTAGTTAATTGCGCGGATATCAAAAAGGTAAAAATCTTTCCGTTTGCCGTCGGTAATGAACTTCGCGATTGAATGTCACAGTCGAGTTTGGTAGGCAGAGCGTGTCCGAAAAAAACCACTCCGACCGAAGCAATGGAGCGGTCGTCGGATGCCAATTATTGGAGCCGGGTTATCTCGCTTTAGTTTGGCCTAAGCTTTTTTGATTTTCGTATGTCATGTAACAGTTTGGAATGTCAAAAAAATAGGAACTGCCGAACGGAAGATAATACATTTTTATATACAGCGTGGCGATATATTATATTTATTATACTCTTTTATTAACGTACGACTATTATAAAGCATATTTTATGGTGCAATAATAACGTGGAAGGTCTTATTTTAAACCGCAATATTTCAGAAATGACAGCAATGATACTAAAAACGTAATAATATTCATCTATAAATCAAAATGATTAAGATCAGATAATTGCTCTTTGTTAAATGCGGTCGACTTCATAAGAATAACGGTAACATTGTAGAGTGTACCATCCTCGCAATCGTTCAACTATGTATTAGATCGTGATTCAATAAACACAGCTAACTTTTTTGAAGGAATTCATCATAAATTTATATTTTACGGTATGATATAACGTAGTCTATATAAAGGATGGGAATAAACTCTCAAGGTAAATATCTTCCCTCATCACACTATACCTAGGCGGAAATCATTTGCCCCAATAACCTTCCCCACCCCCCACCTTATATCAGTTGATTTAATAGGGAGTTGAGTGCCGAAGGAACTCTGTAAATATAATTTTTGGTAAGAAAATATTAGTCCAAATTTCAATTGTGTCTTGTATGCTTTTGTATTTAATCTTAAGCGCATTATTAGTGATACAATCTATTAGTTTGATCTGTTGTTACTACAAAGGAGATTTTTATATAAAGTCTATTAAGGAGGTACAAGTTTCAACAAATTCTAAAGGATGTCGAAGTCTATTTGTGGCGTATTGGAACACTTGGCAATGTCAGTATCGAGTAAATTGGTAGTAAGTTCAATTTCGATGAAATAGTGTCACGAACAGCCAATATTCGCTCTTTCAGAGAATTTAATTCCGGTCTATTAAATTTTGATACGTCTAATCATGAATTTAAATGTGTCAACTGAGGAGACAAGTGAATTTAAGGCACTAACGGCTGTTCACATGGTTTGCTTGCTCCTAATATACGAATGGTTGTATATATAATACAATCTCAACTCGTGAAGAACAAACCAACGCACTCTCACGCTCTGTGTGCTTGCATTTGATAATAATCTTAACAACTATTTAAAAATATGTCTTATATTTCCAATTGTTAGGGCTCAATAGATATATTATTTCATCAATTTAAAACTTAAGTGACTGTAATTTATGCTCACAAAATAGTGCGTAGTTAATTCTTTACATTTAAGTGGTCTTTAATATAATTCGCACAATTTCTCGTAGTAAATATATAAGGTAATTTTCTGTTGGCCGTCCTGGTTAGTAGTTTTCGTAGCGGACTTGAAAGCATACGTTAAGTTTCCGTTTTTACGTCATGCAGACGGTCATTTTGTATTTGAAAGAGACGATTTCCGGGGTAAGTCGTGACCCGGATTCATTTTGACCGATAATGAATGTCCATGTTTTAGAGAATTCTCTTCAATTTCAAATTGAAAATTGGTGTTTAATTATTTTAAGGGAAACAATTTGCATCAGAAGTGATTTTACGAAATAACAACTTTCAAAATTAACAACGTCGGTAGTAAGCAATTTTTCCAATTCATGAGGGTAGTACCTAAAAATATATGCGCAATATTTTCGGAAAGCAATACGTACATTAATATATTGAGTTTCAAAGCCGGCCTGATAGGTTTTCCATGTACGAAGTTAGTTTGTTTTCGTTGAATCATAACTCGTAACAAACGGACGCGGATACGTTTTTATGATCAGTATACGGTTTCGGATTGGCTAAAGTTTTTATAAATATTTTATTAGACGCCATAGACTCTCAACTTTCAGGCTTGGTATATTTTCGGAGTAAATGGCGTCGGGATGTTAATGCTCTCTGAAAGCACTTAAATATAGGTGATATATGCTGATATTATGAATGTATGTTTGTCACTCTTTAACAAAATCCACTAAAAGTTTTATTACAAATATTTGCAATGAAATAGTTTTAATATTATACAAAGAGTTATTTATTGGTATGCTATTGATTTAACGATTTGATAACGAACGGTTTCGTAGAATAAAGTTCTATAAATACCTCTAATTATACTACTCATAGTTATACTTAGTATCAGATTAAAATTAAATAATATTTTAGGTTTGATGTCACCACGCTACAGTGAAAACATGAACACATAATGCGCTTACATCGTCTGAATCTCACTCAGTTGCATGGATTGCTACTTAGGGTTGGCGATTAATTTTCTACAGTTTTACATATAAATAATATAATACGAATTTCTTTTAAATAAAAATATGTTAGAAATATTTTTTCTCTAACATATTAAGCACCTCGAGTCTCATATCCATATAATTACACATATATGTATACTTTATATTTTTTAACTTAACGTATATTTTTTGACTTTATCATTATACTATGTATAATGATATTAAACGACAACCCTAGCGACTTCTTATCTCAGCGAGAGCTACGCTTGACGGATCTCTGTCAATAGACGATCCTATAGTTGCATGTCTCGATTTGTCTGCGAGTGTGTGCTTTATGTAATCACACTTGTTTGCATGTGTGTCGTGTGCATTCAAAAATTTTGAAACAAAAGGGAGCTGTTTATATTATCAATATTCCTTTACATGGCGTAGCTCTGTTATAGAACGCTGATGAATGTCATCGCAAAGCATTGAATCAGCAACATCGGAGAGCTTTCAAAGTACGTATTGCAATCGATATAATAAGATATTTCCCGTCGTACATCTGTTCTTATTAAAGCAACTTCGACAGCAACATCGTTAAGTAGCTGTTCGTATCGCCGGCGAAATTACTCCGAGATTATCTTGAATAAAAATAAAAATTCCCCGACAAAAACCGGAGCGGGGCGTGGGCCTCAGATTAAACGTACATTCTGCAATATTTTTCACAAAAGGATACCTTAATCCTTAACAAGTGGGGAGTAAGCATGGGGGGCAATTCTCGGATCGCTCTCTTCATTTAGACGACGGTGGATGTTACAGTTAGAAGAATGAAAAGCGGGAATAAAAGTTTTTGATGGCAGGAATTCGGATTGCTGAACGCGAAATCAGCGAGCATAGGGAAGGTAATTGCGGTAAGCCTTCCTAAAATAATGTACGAACTATAATTGCTTCTATTAATACATTGCTACAATTTTACCACTTAATTACCGCATTAAATATTTGGCATAACCGCGTAATGTCTAATTTTAATAACATCATTATTCACTGCGCGATATAACGATAATTTTAATAATAGAAAATTACCGACAGAATCTTTTTTTGTAATATAATTAAATCAAGAATCAAAAACACTTTAAAAGGCACCTTAGGTTTACATGACTCGTTTAATTGCTTCACAGTCTTGGAGGTTTTTTAATTATAAAATGATTCATATCGTATGCGATAATCGTATCGTGTGATTACGTAATACACCTGTCGGTTCTCATTTCAATATTAATATTCCCGGTTCCTAGGTACATACCGATGAGTTTTATCCCGAGCCTTTTCACAACTTTTTTTAATTCGGCCGGTATAGGTAACAGTTGTGAGGTCAACGCCCTCCGGGTATGGGTCATACATTTTAAACATTGTAGTATCGGAGATTTTTTGTTTGAATCTAGTACGAAAATAGCAATATTAAATTGTCACTTCGAATATAAAATTCTCATCTATCTATTGGATAAATTGTGAAATTAAAGTCAAGTTGATTATGTTATAAAATTATAATTACATTGTAAATTGACCGCCTTTTTACTAAAAGATAAATAAAATCTCAGATAGTTAACAATGAATATTATTAGGCGAGTAATTAAGAACAGTAACAGTTCTCATTTAAAAGGTGAACTTGAGAACATTAAAAGTTAATCCGAATTTATTTTTTATACGGCTATAAAATTCCGAGTGTACCTTAACATTTAGCATAAATCTGCAATATTTTAACGAGTTTCCTTTGTGAAGGCGTTTAAATGTACTTGTTACGGAGCTCTGTTACGTTCCTACGTATCATATATATATGGCAGTGAAATGTTCTTGATTAGAGCGTTTAAGAACATGATTTATCTCACAATGGAATCATTATAATATAGCTTTACCCTAATAACGTCACATTAAGCTAATCTTCAATGCTAATTCAAGTAATTACAAGGTTTCATGGCCGTCATAAGAATGGAAGATAATAATTAGACCGTTTTTGTCATCGTTTTTATAACGAAAAGCGGTTCTTTTTGTCACAACCCTTTAAAATATTCCGTCTCGTTAAATAAAAACTCGAAAAGAGGATATAAAAATTTAATTACCAAAACTTTGTTAGAAACCTCCGTAAGAACAAAGAGCCAGAGCTGTTGGGAAGGGAGTGAATTTATAGAAATATTATAGACAGGCCATCGATTTTGAGCCTTGGAGACAAACGAGAAATCTTTCAATTTACTCTTAAGTTGTTTATATTAAATGGGCTGTACTGATGCTCTCAAACGTTAGCATAATTCAGTTAATACACCACATTAAACGAATCATTCGTATGTCGTTCAGATATGTTTTACATTTGGTTGTACATAATTAGTAAAACCGTCGTTCAAATTAGCTTATTTCAGGTTATTAACGCTGTCTAATAAATTGTTTGATAAACCATTAAAAGGATTGTGGCACAGGTATAGATTCCATTCACTTAATTAACATCGGCTTGATATTTAATATCTTTAACGTTTGCTTGTGTTTATCTGTGAAATACAGCATCCATTATTTAGCTTCAAAACTCGTGGCCAAGTATTAAATTACGCTATAAGAGTAATCTAGAAATTTACTTCATATAAATCCTATTGTGGTTTTATTTATTAATGTTTATTACCTTGCGAAATTCTCCCTAGTTGTAAATATGTTTGCTGTTCATATACGTCACTTAAATATGCCAGTTGCTTTGTAGTTAGCGTACTTTAGGACTCAGAATAAGTTTTTCAACATACATCCGGGGTTTTTTGGGTAATAAAATCGTAGCAAAAATCTCATTTGAACACAGTAGTATGAATGCGACGACGCTATCCTAATTAAAAATTTACATTTTAAAGGGATGTTTTAATTCATTATTAACATTTTGTGGCAGGAGTCGCTTTAACGCAAATAATTCACATAATTCACGTCAAATAACGTGGTATCGCGAGAAAATTTAAGGGGGGGGTGATAATGGCAAGCCATTGTTTTATTATGTAAACCCTGAGCGCCGTCCCTAATTCTTTAAACATCAAAATCTTTTCTTTTCTTGAATTATGTAATTTGTTTAATTACTTTGAATAAAGGGCACTTATCTAAAGTTCCTTAATTCCTTTTAACGAGATTTATTCTTTCACGGGAATCTAAATTTCTTTATTTTTATCACGCGCAAGTTTTTCGTGTTCAAGTTTTATTCGTGAAATATAAAACACCAACATTGACTTGTTAACGGTAGAACAAAGCCGGTGACAAAAGTTAATAAAACTTTTTTTTTTTGCGTTTCAATAAAACCCTACAAAAAGTCAACAGCAACCGTAGTTAAAGATTCTCTTCGCCGTTTAACTCCTTTGATTTCCAATCCCTAAGGCTGTTCGAAAAGACAGACAGATATAAAAATGTTAGTTAACTCGTCGTTCCAATTTAGTCTTTTTCTTTTGGGGATAGAGTTTAAACTTTATTGCACACGGCGCCAATAAAACTTACAAAGTTATTTCGATCTACCCTCATGTTATGAATTATTCAGGTGGCGTTTAATAACTAGGAGTGTAGTTTGCGGATGGCCGCTGGCTGGGATGAATCGTCTTGAATTTACATCATCTGTCCCATTCTATTATTTTAAAACGGAACAGGATAGATTTATCATTGAGATTGAGCGATCAACGCAACTTCGACGCGTCACACTTTGTCTCTGAATACATTTGAATAAACAATGCTTATAAATCAAAAGTAGCTTACTTTGTGTCAATCGTATGTTTCTTGAGAACGCGAATGTGGTTTAAAGTATATTTGAGAATGCATCAGTTGAACATTTTATAAATGTTAGATACCTACTGTTGAGTTTCCATGTAACGTAATTCTAAACTTTGCATCGGAATAGAAAAATCTACGTAACGTCTTAAGACTTCTCCAAGGAACGTGTTTCAAGAACACACTACAAGAGGTAAATTTTACACTTGTTACAAAGATAACTGAATTTACTCGACGTCACTCTTAGAATTCTCACAAGTTGTTCCTTTGAGTCGGATTAATTATTTTAATTATTCATTATACTTTTTCACACGACTTATTTTATTATAATTTTTCGCTTTAACATAATACATATTGAATTTCCGAATGCAAGGTTTAATCTGTTTAATGTACTGAGAAGATTGTTAGAAGAAAATATGTAATAACTTCTATATTTTTAATAAAGCATTGTTAATATAATTTGACTTTACAAGCTCTTTGAATATAAATGAACCGAGAAGTGTGTCAGGTTTCTTATACGTGACTATACGACAAGTGACATAGTCTGCTTATTTACATATTTAATAACACCCTTTATAGTCAGTGCGACGTCAATTTATTTAACGTTTTATTAATCTGTGACGAGCACTCTGTTATTTATCGTTCCTGCGCCCACATAAAGTTCTGCGTTAGAAAGTTTAGTTTTTCGTATATTGTTGTATCATAGAGTCATCGTTTTGTGTGCATTCATTTTGTATATTATTTTTGGTGTTCTTCAATTAAGTCTAAGTTTAATTTAATTTGTTCTATATATTTTTTTGTATAGCTTAACCAAACACTTATAAAGGCAGACATTTTTTATAGAAGTTTAAAACGTTGTGTTAATTTAATTATATTTTCAATAAATTTTACATTAAAAATCTTTAGTCTCACGTCTGTGACAAATGTTTCTTACGCGTCTACAATAAATTATTGCATGACTTATTCGAAAAACTTATCTTTTCACTAATTAGCCATGTTTGTTTGGTTTAAAGTTGGTGTTTTGTAAACAGATATCGTACATTACCGGTGTTACCGATAAATTAGTTTCGGGGTGAAAACCGATCAAAACAGAGCCAACTTTATGCAAGAGTATTGCAAGATTAATACATAAAAAAAAACATGACTCACAATCTCAACCTAGTTTTAATATTTTTTATAGTCTTAAAATATGGTTATACAAATATAAAATACATATTTTTATTGAAATATGTATTGCATTGAAATGAACAAAATTTCAAAATAATCTCCCGCACATACTAAGTAGAGACAAAGCTAATGTTATTTCATTTTTGACTCGCTCTAGCATGAGTGTGTCCCTAAAGTGGGTCAGCGCATACTGCATGCTTTGTACTAAATTAACCCCGTAAATTGACTTAACATGTCTTTATTATGGTTGGTTTCGTTTTGATCTAGGAGGTGATAAATTAGAAAACAAATACTTTTAGCCTGTTTTATATTTAACACTCGGATCGTCTTTTATAACGTTACTATATTTTCAAACACTCAAGCCTCATAAATTCTTAACAGATGTCTAAATGCTCATAATGTTCGTTTGTATTATGCAAAATCTACTGAATGTATCGACTTAAATATGCATTAATATGTGAAATCACAATGGTTAACAAATTTTTTTGCGTTAGCACGTGAAGGTAACATAACTCAAAATAAAAATACGTATCATATCATGGAACAATGTAATTACATTTTAAAATTTAAATGACGAGGTCATTGTAAATGAACCTCGCTGCATTAAAATACATTTCTAATTAAAAAAAACAACATTCAGATGTTCTGAAGAGTCTTGTGACAACTCAACGCATCATCTACGACCCGGCGACTACGTCACGGGGTTACAGCTTTTATTGCTATTGACACAAGTGCCATTTTCCTGTACAAGCTCGGGCTAGTTAAGTAGGTCAGGAACCACGCAAATTGTAACACCACTAAGTACGAAAGTGCATCTTTAAGCTCTTATAACGATAAGGGTACTAATTAGAAATGGAAAACAGATTGCAATTTTAATAAAGCAATTTGTTTTATACAAAATGCATATAATGTGTATACATAGGTATAATGTGACTAGTTTATTATTTAGATTATATTAAACTAAGATTATATTAACCTAGTCAACTAAGAAGTTTCTGATGTTTGTCAAAAATTTTGGTATTTTATGAGACATTTCGATCTTTCTAATTTTATGAGTTATTCAGCATCTTGTGGAACGTCTAAAATAAATAACCGTTAAGAAGTTTAGTACATAAATGAGAACAAAAAACATTACTACAACTAATTCTAACCTTAATTGAAATAAAGTTATGTAGTCATTCCTAACAGATAAATTATTTACAAGTATTACCTGAATAGGGATATTAAAAATAAAGTTTTTTTTATCTCTTAATTATTTGCTAGTTATTTGTATAATAATATCTTTATTATCTTCTATCTCATATTCTGAAATGTCTACCATAAATCTAGAATAATAAAGATTGCGTATTTAGGCGCAGCCACCCGTCAATATCCGATAATCTATAAGCGTGTTCACACCCTCGAGATATAGCGGGAGAAGTAGCGGAGCGATATGGCCTGCGTTGTAAAAGATAGCGTCAAAAAATGTGACTAAGAAATCATATTTCTGTTTAATTTATTTTGTATTTTTACCAAACAAATACATATATGACAATAAGCATATTCTTATATATTTATCAGCGACAATGTAAAACGCTGTCGCTTATCTAATATAGTACTAACGATTTACCCATATCGTGCGTTAATATATTTTTACGTTCACTTTTCATTACAAACGATATGAAGCTGGATAATAGCTAAATAATACGTGAAATTATGTCTACATTAACATTAACATTATATTAATATTATATATTAAGGGAAAGAAACATTTATTTTTTAAAAATATTTAATTTTTAAATTTCTACGTAATCACATGGTAAATCTTGCATTATTCATATAAAAAAGATTACATATCTTAAATTTAACGTAAAGACAATTTTGTTTTATTAATAACAATATTTAACAACAAAACCGGTCCAAAACTTTCTTTTATTTCTATTTAAAATACCAACCTCATATATAGTATAATTCAATAATAGGAGATAAAATTTCCAATAAAGCTCTAGTTCATACTAACTGCCAACACGTGTCGCTTCTTGTCGCCCTTACACGTAATGGATAAAACGCGTGCGATTCGCAATCATGGGAATTAAGGACCCTGCTGGTTTCTGGACCCTCGAATGATTTATTTACTCAGACCCTTTGAAGACAAAGCAAGCTGTGATGATCAAAAATGAAGTGCGGCTGTTATTGTTCATGGTCTGATTGAATCTGATCTATGCAGTCAAAGGACTCAGTCTCGATTTTGCATTTATTCAAAAATATTGTTCGTTCATGATTAATGATAAAAAAAAACAGTGTCCGTTAAAACAATAACGTAGTCACAAAAATAATTCAATTAATACATTTCATTATAAACAATTCATAAAGAAAATGAAAGAAAAGCTTACTAGGTTTAGAATTTTCAACATGTGTAGATCTTGGATTTAATAATAAATGGTACATTAATCAAATAGAAGAAATGTGATTATATATATCGTAACTGCGAAATACAAAGATATAAGTCTTCATGTTCTGTATAGAATGATTCAAATTAATCACATGCATATACAAATATAATAAACTTTGTAACGATTTAATATATATATATATTTGGAATATAACTAAGATCTATATTTTTAATATCCAAATACGTCGGAGGCCCCCCTACAGGGGAATCAAACTTTGATCAGAGCTATAGTGCTCCCGTAATATGGAAGCCATTGTCCTACCCCTGTATTCATTTCGGGAATAGATAATCTTTTATTATTCCTCACAATTTATGGTCGACGTCACATTTCATTTGTCATTGACGTTACATTGTGTGCTGTCTATTGTTGAAACAGATATGGTAGATGCTGGGAATCAATTGCGATTTTTTTTTGCACCAGCTCTTAATGACGGATTTCGCTTGAGATGAAATTGACACAAAACATATTCGTCCGACAAACAGAATTATATATAATTTTAAAAATACTTGTAGTAAATTAAAACTGTGACAAAAAAGAAATGAATTTAGTGCATATTTTTCTGTTATTCCGTGATCGGTAGATATGTTAGACATTGTAGTTTTATCTCGTGTGTAATGATTTAAAATTTAACATATGTAAATTAATATATATGTAAATGTTTTAATCATAGTATTTCATCAACTTTATTTACATTATTGTCTGATCAAAGAAATAAATTTTTAAGAATTATCATACTCATAATACCACAAATCGAAAATAAAAAATCATATTTAATCATTACGTTAAGAAAGGTAAACATATTTCAGGTATTAACAATCGATGTATCGATATCGTTTACGACTTAAGAATTACTCGATAACCTGCTCGGTAATCGAATCGATTATTCTTTTTAAATTGAATCCGCAATCAGTGCAGTCCGCTTCGAATGTGAAGTTTGGAATCTTTAATAAAACAAAATCGAGTTTTGCAATTCAATGTGAAAAAACAAGTTTTTTTTTTATAACAATTATTTAACAATCGGTAAATTCTATATTTAATTTATGAGTAACATGTAATCTTTGCTAGATGTTTAATTAGAACCGTTTATCGGCATTGCAAAGTCATTTATACCTACGATTACTTTGCACCTAACAATAACCCTTTGATTTCCAAGGAGCTATTGTGAATAGAAATTTATTGGTCATTAAATCAATTTATGTACATGGAAATCATTCTCAGAACGGTCGTAAACTCAAATACCTAATTAGGAAATCATGCTTTGCTTCCAATTACATTTTCAATCGTAATCATGTATTATTGTGGACGTAATTCTGATTTAAGTTAGGACCTTGATTGAGGTTTGGAATAAATCTTTTAACAAAATTTCTATATACAGTCATGTATGGTCGATGTATTCTTGGGTGCATAAAGACTTGTATAAGTAAAGATATGTCGTTTTAATGTAGCTACAGATAAAAATTCTTACTAAATATAATTTGTACATACATTAATTAAAAGTTAAATTTTATATTTTATAATTGTACGGTATCTGTGAGTGTAGTCACAATCGACATTGCCAGCATTCCCCAGGCACTGCTCGTTAATTAAACACGTTTTGTTAAAGAGTATTAAACTTGTGTTCAAAGATAAATGTAATTAGTAGAAGATATTTTGAATACAGCGCCATCTAGTATAGTATAGCGGAGTTTCAGGATATTTTCTTTAATCATTCACTATTTATGTATAAATAAAAACATTATTTCGATAATTAGTTAGTTAGAATGAACAGTATAATTTGTAGTTTAACAACAAGCCATTCCGTCAAACTGTCTGAAAATACAGTTATTTATATGAATGGCTCTGTTTTGCGGACATTTGGATATAATGCTCTGTGTTGACTAGTGTATCCACGCTTTAAATTATGACACTGTTTTAATATATAAGAAATATATTTTAACAAAAATTACTAATATAAGAGACCATTCATGACATGCAGTCGTATATAACACGTATTCTAAAGAACTATGTAAGTTTTTAATAACTAAAATAATAAATGTGTTATATAATATCTTTATTTGAAGACATAACTTAATTAAATAAAAAACGAATTACAATGATTGTTTTAAAAACGACTCTTCATATATTTATTCTCATTTAAAACTAAACATGACTTTAATTTCGCCTTTGTATATATGGAAGCTAGTTTGATTTTTGTATTGTTTCGTCAGAAGCCATCTATGAGCTATGTCGAGCATGGTCTCTGTACCCTGTGTCGGGACGCCATAACTCATAATATCCTTAATGGTGCGAGCCTGCTGTCTGCTTTCAACTTCACTAGCTGCTTTTTGTTTATAGTATGTACACACATATGTTTTGAAACTTTCACATTTCTAATGACTTGGATTTTAACATAGATTTATATAGTGCAAATATATATATGCTACCATTATGTATTTGTGTAACTATATAATATGTACATTTGTCCGTATGTTTCTATATCCATCTCTCAGAGGATCTATAAGAGTTTTCGTTTTAAGATAACAGCATTATACAACATTGATTTATTGAATCCTGATCTTTATACAACTTAATTTTAAATAAGATGCTAATTTCTCAACTTATGAGTCATATACATTGATATGTTACAATTCTTCAATAATAAATTATATTAATTCCGACACCGCCAATGATTCCTAATCATTTTTATTATGTTTTATGATTTGTGGTTCCATAGATAACTTTGATGAAGCCGGAATATAATATATCTGTTATTACACTTCACAAGACATTCACGCCCACGAGATTTTTCATAGTTTAATATAATTATTTAAATTGAATTTTATTTTCATATAAGCATCGTTCTTTAATAAACTTGTGATAAAAAAAAAGGAATAGTATCTCAATTTTTAATAAATAATTTACATCAATATTCACAATGCTTTATCTATTTTACTTTTATTTTAATATTTATATAAAAAAATATCGTGATAAGGACCTAAAAATAAGATATACTGAATTTTTAATCTTTACAAAACAAGTTTAATGTTAACTTATGTTTAGTGTCTCAACTCAAATGTTATAACATACGTGGCTTAATTGAAATATTCTAAAGCTAGGAAAACGTATCCAATCATTATTATTAATTAATTTTGATGCAATGTTCGTATATTTGAGTGGCGATTTACCTGTTTTACCTGTAAATTAATTGACTATTAACATGAAGTGAACAAGTCATGTACAACCCTGGCTGTCTACAACTAGGGTTGATACACGATTCACAAATCATTACTGGTTATATTTTATGTATACTTATATTTTTGTAGCGGTACTTTAATAAAGGATTTGATTGCTTTTTGGTCTATTATAGTGATGCAAGTGTTTGAATAATCCACATCTTTAATTAAGACTACTACAGTAATAACATTTTACCATGTCTTATTAATAGATTCTTGTTTTGGTATCTTATAGATTAGTCTCTCTGAACTTTGACTGACGGATTTTCGGCTTATATTTGAATTGACTATATATATGTCTTCACTTCACTATTATTATAAATACACGATTTTGATACCAATGACGGAGTTAATAAATTATGTAAGCGGAATAGAAGTTCAGATTGATATGTAAAGCTAATGTCAAAAACTGTAAAACTTACACAAGGACTTATGCAAAGCTTATTTAAATTCAACCATAAGAATATTAATGGAGGCAGCCCTAAAAAGCTACCATCCCCAGGGTTGGCAACTTCGCCAATTTAGTTGGACAAGTTTGGTCAGTGTCCGCATAACGTATTTACTGCGTCGAAATATTAATCTGGTCTGTAGCGAAGCGGCGATAGTTGGGACGGTCTGCAGATTAATTCTGCAGACGAGACAAATTAAAAATATACATACTATTATAAATATAATTACCACAATTAGTATATATAACGACTTATCATATAATTAAACATCCTATTTTTCTCATATATGATAAAATACAAAAACCTATACTTAATGCATAAAAAAATTGTTTATACTGTCCATTATAACACTATATATCATATACATAAAACATAAAATATTTCCCAATCATTTGGTTTTGCATGCATTGAGTTCTGTAACAATATAAAACGTTTGTCATCACCGAATTGTACACCGAAGTATATCGCTGAAGTAACTTTACGCGGGATCATAATAATCTCGTTTGAGCGTTTAGTTTTAAAGCTATATTAAACATAGCGTGTTAGAAACGCTGTCTTAATGAATTGTTCCATCATAATACTCTCAAAATAAATTTATTTTTAATAAAAAAAAAATTATACTGATTTTCAACGAACGAACGTTGACTTATATTCCAAGTTTTCGTCATTTCCTCCGTTGAATTCCGATTGTCGTATGAAAAAGTTACGAAGTTACTTTGTGAAGTTCAAATAACGAATATCATTCATCGACACCTGAATAAAACCTGCCTCTGGGACTCTTTAGACTAAATGAATCTTATTTAATATATATTGTGAAATATATAAAGATTCTAATGTACATACATATCTATATATAATATGAAATTGATTAAACAATGAAATGGTCCAGTAGACAAAGAATTAAAGCACAACACGTGTTTTCTGTTACAATGTAATAACAACAAAAAATCATAATACATTTACAAGACTATTTAATATATTTTGGGTGCTTTGTAATATAGAATGGAATGTGTATGGATGTCTTTAAAAAAGTCCCACAAACAATAGTAATGCTTCTGAAGTCTTCACCTTCATATGAAACTTTTGCCATTACACGAGCTTTAATATCTGTAAAACTTCCCGAAGATTGCTGTTTACTTGTTGTGTTTTAAACTTTCAATTCTACGTCACAAAACATAATTCATTTCATTGTACTTGTGTGTATGTTTTATGTGAAACAAATAGTATATACATTGTAAGACACATTTATCTCTGACTGTCACGTAAATATTTGGGCATTCTATTGTAATTGAGCAACAAATTGTTATAGGTACTATATTATATATATACATAGAAGCTATACTTATATATTATGATTCGGATGGCTACTTATGTCGGTAATTGTATTTGTAGTCGAATATACAATAGTAATAAGACGAGAAGATATGCTGTTATTTTCACGCACGATGCCGATATTTATTAGAGAAATATGATACAAGCACAAAAGGTTACCGTTACTAATCCGCAGATAGTATGTTGTACCGTTAAACCCCGACCATGTTCATAAGCGAGAGCGGAGGAATACACAATCGATAGAAATAATTAAATAAAATACCGCTTAACACTACATTCGTTTGGTAATTTTATTATGTAGAACAAATTAAAAATTGTTCTATGCGCTGCCGCTAAGCACATGAGTGTGACCTTAAAATACCACAAATCTCACGACATCATCTCTTTTACCATAATTTCTTAATGATGGATAGACGTTTAACGTTACTACAACTGTATATTACATTACAAATTGATGTACCATCAAGACGTTTCGCATGCCTTAATTACAACTAATAATTGCTCACACATATTATTTACAACTATGGGAATAACCATTTATTATATAAATTGACTAAATAGAGCATCTGTTCACAATTAAATTAATTAATATGTAAAGGCTATTGATTAAATTAAACGACTCTAAAATAAGATAGATTTGTTGTGGCTTCAAACGTCATTGTGGCTAATAAAATTTGCTAACTAAATTACGTCACTGTGGTTAATAAGGGTTAAGATAAATTAAAATTACGTTGATTTTGAAAATATATATATAATGAAATACTATTAAAAAAAAAATGAAATATTGTCATTGATTTTTAAATTTGTTATAGTTGAAAAGTTTAATCAAAAAACTATGTATTCTTAAACACATCAAATTTTTAATTTACTTACATAATAACGGTCTACTAACTAATTACTTCGCAAATTTGTTTGCTTTAGCTTCGTAAAAAATTGGATTACAAGACTTGATGTAGACACTTACCTAAATTGTTTCGGGAGAATTATGGCTGGATATTTTCCTGTTTATGGAAATTTTGTTTTTAGACTTAATATAATTTTATAAACCGTCCTCAAATAACTTAATGCTTTACAGTATTGATGGTTTACCGAAAGGCAGCGTGTAACATCTTTTGAATAATACGAAAATATTGACTTATAATTTATTACAAAAAAGACAGTATTTTTGTAGGCGTATATGACGTCATAAGGAAAACAATATCTTCGTTAAGTTCTTATAGAGGTAACAACTGATTATAAATTGTTAAACAAAACTGGTTCTTTATCTCTTTGTACAAATGCTACGGACTTTCTTTCAGAGATCAAAGCATGTTGACGTTATTTTTTCAGTTCACTAAATTAGAGAATAAGCTGTGTTTATTTTTAAATAAAATGTCATCTTATTTGGTATGCTATATAAAGTACATTAAGCACATGTCATGAGACGCTAAGTGCGGCGCCGCCACCCCATTATCCCGTACAAAATATGAGGGCAACATATTCTCTGCGTTTTATATCTCAAAGCTAGTATATGCCCTCCGGCTTTACTTAGACCTTTCACATTTGTATAGTGCTAAAAAAATTGGAAGCTATTAGTGTGAACCGAAACGTGTAGGTATAAATTTATGCAATATTTCCAGATATACATATATAATTCAAGTAGTGCTGTACTGTTTAGCTTTCTATCATTAATTTTGAAACCTTAATTATATTTTAATTTCGTAATATAAAGTTCTTCCAGTTAAATCAGTCACATTCTTAACACGAAGTGTATCATTAGTCATATAGAGATGTCGTGAGAGGGTTGAAATTCTAATTAAATACACTTATTTCACCCAAGTGAGGTCTGCGTCGATATAAACAGATGTACTTATATTAACTTAATTAACCCCACACCTAGGACCCTGGCACACTAATTAAAGTCTTATTACCTGTGCATAAGGATTTAGATAACCGTATTCCTTTAAAAATATTTCCTATATATTAATATCACACCCCTTTATTTAAATTTCATTACAGTAATTGGCATCCAATAGCAGCGTATCATATTATCTTTAGACCTATCATCAAACGTTATTACTCCAGCATAATGATTCCTTAGAATTAGCTTAGTCACAAAACCTAATAAAGCAATTAATGACTGTCCTTTCAACTCGCTATATTGAATTGTAATGATATTTATCGATTCTTCTTATAATTGTTAGAAATGTGTCCGTAATTATATAAAATTAATATAATAGGTTCCCACTTATTAGATTCAATCAGATATTTTTCTTTCAGAAAATGTGTACTTTCGTCTACTCGGAGTCAAATACACACTATATTTAATTGTTTTTGTTATTTTTATGTTGCTATCTCAACAGTTAAGTTTGCTGTCCTCGCTTGGTATGACGTCACAGAATTTTTCTCTTCCACCGTTTTATTATTTTCCAATCAGTACTGCCTCGATGGACATGCATCAATATCTTTGTCATTAGAAACATGCATAGTAATGTTTCATTGTACCGAGAATTAACATCTATACAAATTTTATTTGTAAGTCCGTCTTTAACTCTCACACAACCGCCGCGTGAGCTATCAATTTATAGATATCAATAGGTAAATTACTTTGTACATTTGTCGGTCTGTGTTATCGTGTCATTAACTTTACGTCTATGGGAACAATGAATGATTTTATAATTTGTATGAAAAGCAATTTCATTTAGTGTTGAAGGCGACAACGAAACTATTACCTACGACCAATAATATGTTTTTAATAGTATTTCAATTCTCTCATAGATGATTTAAATAAAAACACACGTCTTCGAAATTCTTATTACGTTATATCATTAATAAATATTAATCTCACATAATTCATAATAAATAACACATTAAATATAGCTCTTAAATTTTATATATACTAATTCATTATAATATGATTTTAATAGGATATAACACAAGAAGTTCGGTCCAGCCATTAATCAAAGACTACGTCAGCATCGGACCAAATCTTCTTCCGTTGAACAGAGCGGTTTGCATATTAATTGTCAACCGGAATCAAGCTTCATAAATCCTAACCGATGGATCTTTGTGCGTATTTATAGATTATTTGATTCACGACTTCGATTTACGTAAGGTGTTATGCAAGGAACTCTTTTGTTCCCATTAATGACATCTTCTATAAAATTGGTGATAATTAATCATATAAAATATATCTTTTTTTATCAAATATTCTTAATGTACTATTTAAATTTGCATTTAGACAAACAATATCCAATCACCATAAGATATATAGACTGTATTTAACAAAGATACACAAATAGCCCAGATCTGTTCAAATATTAACACTGCAGTCCCTAGCATCGATCCTTCATTACAGATTATATTCAGAGACCGGTTTGATGGATAGCCGGAAGCTGCCGGTGTGCCTATTCCGAATATATTTCTTTGTTATAAATAACCAGCAAAATAATTCATATTATACCATATGTTTGTTTTATAATGCGAAATAGAACGAATGAAAGTTACTTAATGATGGCTCAAGAGTTAATTTAATTCATATTTCATGCATTATGCATAAAGTGATGGGGCGTGGCATGGACTGGTGGAAGGTATTAACCTCTAAATACTGTAATTGTAAGGTAATGTAATAATCTAATTATACAGCCTGCGAAACAAACTTACGGTCTTAAAGTCGCGTTACCGGTCGAGCTGAACAACGCTACTAGAATTTTATAGATTATGTTACTTATTGTATTTTTTTCCGCTTGCAGGTAAACACAATCACTAAAAGGTCCCATCAATAAAAGAGAAGCTATTTAGGGTGAGAGTAATATTATTTATTAAGCGGTACAAATAAATTATATTGTTTAAATTAATTTAAAACCAAAGCTTTAACCGCTCAACAAAATATTGAAGGAAATGGAAAATGTCTAACGTTGTCACCGACATGACAGACAGACAGGTGCGAAATTAAATTTATTATTTCATTTAATTATTAATATTGCGGGGACAAAGATTGAACTGCTCCCGCTGTTGTGGCTGGATTAACTTGTATAGATTCTGTAAAAATAGTCGTTGAAACTTATTATGTCTATAATACTACGTATTACGAATTTAATATAATGAATATTAATTTCTCACTGTTATAATATATATCAATTTGCAGATATCCCGTTATTTTTTTGTGTATTTTTTTTTTTTTTGGGGAAAAATTCCCCGAGAACATTCAGATCCACATAAAAAGTATCACGCCATGACATTTATATCAATTAGCTTTCTCGGTTCGACGGCCATATTTCTTAATCGTGACCCCCATAACTTGACGGGAATCCCAGCTATTTCACACCATTACTTTATACTATTACAGCATTCACTCAATCTGAATTCCAACGAATAAATTTAACATTATATAATAATAAAAAAAAAACACTCAAAACCATAGTTTTAGTATAAAACAAGAAAAAATATTTCAGGTTTTTAGTAAAATTAGATTCGTCAAATCAAACGTAGGACTCAAGAAGCCGCACAACTTCTGTAATTAGAATTCGTTTTAAATTACAACAAAATAAATTATTCTTAGCTGTAATTTAATTCTGGAAGTTAGAAAATAAATTACAATATCATTTGTCCAAAGGTCAGAGGCTACATACATAATTCTATACGTTTTAAATACGTATTAAAAGGTTGTCCAACATACGTCTATCCGATGTTCAACTGTCTGTACGGGAAAAGATAACCAGATTTAAGGGAATCTTAACAAA